>CAUYLG010007533.1:0-23815 GCA_963573385.1 Cacajao melanocephalus
ATAAAATTTTTTGAGAACAAGCAAGAACTCAGAGATTTTATCACCACCAGGCCTGCTTTACAAGAGCTTCTGAAAGAAGCACTACAAATAGAAAGGAACAACCAGTATCAGCCATTCCAAAAACATACCAAAAAGTAAAGAGCATCAGCATAATGAAGACTCTCCATCAACTAATGGGCAAAACAGCCAGCAAGCATTAAATGGCAGTATCAAACTCACATATATCAATATTAATCCCAAATTTAAATGGACTAATGCCCCAATCAAAAGACACAGACAGGTAAATTTGTTAAAAAGCTAAAATCCATCAGTATGCTGTATCTAGAACCATCTCACATGCAAGGATACACAAAGACTCAAAACAGAGAGATGGAGGAAGACATACCAACCAAATGGAGAGGAAAAAAACAACAACAACAAAAAAAAAACACACAGAAACTGCAATTTTCGTCTCTGATAAAACAGACTTTAAAGCAACAAAGACCATAAGAAACAAAGAGAGACATTACATGGTGGTGAAAGGATCAATGCAACAAGAAGAGCTAACGATCCTAAATATATAGCACCCAACACAGGAACACCCAGATACATAAGGCAGGTTCTTAATGACTTACAAAGAGACTTAGAGTCCCACACAATAATAGTGTGAGACTTTAACATTATACTGTCAATATTAGACAGATCAACGAGATAGAAAATTAACAAGGATATCCAGGATTTGAACTCAGACCTGGAACAAGTAAACTTAACAAATATTTACAGAACTCTCCACCCCAATTCCACAAAACATACAGTTTTCTCAGTATCACATTACACCTATTTTGAAAGTGACCACGTAATTGGAAGTAAATCACTCCTCAGCAATTGCATAGCATCTCACAGGTTTAAATAAAATATTGGTTGGCTGCTTGTTCGTTATTTTCATCTCTTATTCCTTCCTGTCTCCATTGTTAAGCACAATTATTAGCATAAAAGAGGTTTTTAATACCCATTTTTAGACTGCATTCTAGCTTAGGCAATAGAACAAGAATCCCGTTCTCTCTCCCTCTTTCTCTTCCTCTTTATTTCTCTCTTAAATTCTTTTTTTTTCTTTCTTTCACTCTCACTTTCTTTCCTCTCTTTTTCTTTCTTTAAAAAAAAAAAGTGCTAATTTCTCATAGCACCTCAAAAATCATTACTTTTTACAGTTTCCCAATTTCATTTATTCTTGCTATATGTAACATATTTACAATTAAAATAAAATAATTTATTTTATTACTTATCCTCAATATTCAAAAAATTATTCACCTTGTCTGCCAAAACAGAAAGATAAACATTTGTTCAATATCTTCTCACAGTGGTCAAGAAATATAACAATTTTCACTTTTATTCTACTTTAATAAGACATAATCCCCTCTAATTATGATTAATATATCTGAAAATAAAAATGCATATATATAATCACATTCAATAAATACTTAAAGAGTTGCCACCAAGATCCCCAGATAGCAAATCACAAGACTTTATGAGAGAGATAAATTAATAACCTTAATGTTCTACCACTTCTTACTCAAAGATTTAAAGAAAGGAAAAAACACACAGGGTGGATTCTATTTTAATATAAAAGGCAATGTGTAATAAAAAGAGATATGGGAAGAATTAGGCCAGAAAAATTGATGTGTGCCCTGTGAAATAAAGACCACATATTGAACATGTATAAAAATACCTGTGTTAGTTCTTTTCAAATTGTTTTTTACTCCATGCTCATATATGACCAGTTTACTGAGTAATATATGTTTTAAAGCATTTGATTATTTTGAACCATCCTATATATAAGGCAAACCAGGGAGAAGAAAATTATTAAAAAGAGTAGTTTCAGACATTTACCTGGCTTAAAAGAAAAAACATAAATCAAGTACAATCCATAGTAGGAACGATCTTTCTATTTGATATAAACATAATTTCTCTAAAATGTTTCACAAATATTGGCCTCCTGACAGCCTCTGAATCCCAGAACTAAAGCTATTGCAATCTGAGTACCTGTCAAGCCGGAGGCAAAATAGATTCACCTGTAACCAAGTTAGTGACATAAATTCAGACTTGCAGATTGGAAATACTAAAGTGTTTTGGAAAATGTATCTTTTACTTTATAGATGGTGTCTAGAGTTTTTAACTTGCTTTGTTTTTTAACATTTGCTAGCTGCTAGATATGAATAGTCATGATTCTTCAATAGTACTATCTAGGCTGAATTTTGTGTTAGCTCTACAAATTGCATAATTCCTCCATTTTCAACTACATAAAGTAAAATTAACTAATAGATGGAGTCTAAGTAATATATGAATTTCTTCTCAAAGTTATTTTTATATATTTCCTACCTTTGATTTAAAAATCAATTCAATTCTATGCAAAAATAAATAAAATATTAAGCCACTAGTATATGTTAAATAATAGGTATTCTTTAAAATCAATGATATAGACACATTTTTGGATCATAGAGCTATGTGAAAAATCTGTTTAAGGCCACAAGGGCAGTAGGGTTGACAATGACATGTGCTTTCTCTTAGCATTCATCTGTGATGCAGAGCAGTTTATTTATTGTCAGATATCTCATGTACAGAGAAGAGCTGAGGCTTAGCCTTAGAATTGACCACTGAGCTAAGAAGGATATTTAGAAGGGGTTTGAGGGGTAATGAATATTCAGCACAGCAGGTGAGCTGTTTGATAGCCTCCATTCACTATTTAGACCCAGGACAAATTGAAACATGCTTTTATGCACCCATAACTACCTTTCTATCAATGATGGGTCACATATGCAGTGGTACTCTTAAGATTATAATATTGTATTTTTTACTGTACATTTTCTTTGTTTAGATACACAAATACTTATCATTATGTTACAATTACCTACATAGTACAGTAACATGCTGTACAGATCCATAGCTTAGGAGCAAGAGATGTTACCATATAGTCTAGGTATCTAGTAGGCTACACCATCTAGGTTTGTGTAAGTACACTTTACAATGTTCACACAACAACAAAATCACCTAAAGACATGTTTCTCAGAATGTATTTCTGTTGCTAAGCAACACATGACTGTGATAGAAATCAGGATTCAAGTTCCTAAGGAGAATAATTAGTGAGGGCCAGAAGTCTAGTTCTTAAAGGAGTTTGAGGAATACTGCAAGTTTTTTAAACAGAATCTCAAAATAAGATCTGAACCATGGACTAGAGGATATAGAAAAATTCAGGCTGGAGACATGCAGGAGGAGCCAGGATGCCAGATGAGCCAATTGTGGCCCCTCCTTCATATTCCTAGCCTGAATTTGCAACTCAGGTAACAATGGTGGACTCAGTGGATAGCATTAGTATATTAATTTACATGTCAGAATTATACCCCAAAACATTTCTTACTATGGGATCCAAAAGGGCTCATCTTATTTGAATTAAGGGAGTTAAGAGGCTGAGAAAAAGTCAGAGTTTAAAAGATTTGATTTAGGAACTGGCATGGTTTTGAACCTGTTGGTGAGGTTATCAGTAAACTCTATAGGGGAGGATGGAGGCTGGTGGCTGGCAATCAGTGCTGGAGAGGCTTAGCAACTGGTAACTAAGTTCATCATCAAAACTCACCTTCCCCAGATCTTCACAATCATACCTATTTGTGTTCTTTATACAAAAGTTATCTCCAAGTCCTTGAGCCAATCCAAGTTCAGACCAGAACTTCCATCCCTCAGCAAGCAGACCTGACATTAGTCTTAGCAACTACTTGCCTCAAATATGGGGCTAAACCCTGGAAATCTCTCTGAGGGTCACACAGTATCCTCTTAACCTCAGCCATGTTGGCTGCTGCTCCTTTCGTCATCTGGAGTTCTGTCCCAACCTTCTTAAACTTTAACCCATTTGTTGGGGTACCCAATAAAACAAAGTTTTTGAACCCCTGTTTCATTTTTACGTGGTGGATGGTGGTGGTACATGATGACAGGAGTATCAGAGATAGGAATAGACCCTAATTATTTGAACTAGATTGAGTTCAAATCTTGATTTTATCATATGCTGGAGATCTGGTCCTATGCAAAGTTGAGTATCTGTTGCATCATAGTGTTAAAAGGATTAATTGTGATAACCCACGAAAAGAACTTTGCACAATACTTAGGATTGAAACAGCACTTAACAAATGTGAGCTATTATCTACACATACTGCTTGAGGTCTTGCTCTCAGAAAACAAATGTGGTGTCATGATGTTATTGTCCCACATACAGCTCTATTTCCTTTCTGCCCTAAAAATATTTTTAAACCCTTAAAAAAGTCCCAGTGTTATATATAGAGTCCACACCAACATGACTGCATCTTAGTAATTGTTGGTAAGCATAAAGTGTACTATCTATCCTTTAGATTAGCAGTATGGTGGAGACTGTTGTTTATCTAAAAGCCATTGCCTTTATTGCTCCTTTCTAATACAATCAACGTTTCATCCAGGAATCTACCCCTCCCATTTCATCCTATGTAACTCAAGAAAAGTTCACATCATTTTCAGCTCAACTGTACGTTATTTTCAGTAGGTCCTAACTGTTCCCACTCAATTATGTTAATCCTATACCACCTGTCAATGAACTGAAATGTCCTTTCCCTAGTGATTGTTATTTGACCAAGGATGATTGGATGCTTTAATCGGTCCTATCCTTCTGAAGGGACACTTTTATTTTTACGGTTATGGAAGTGTTTCTGTGTCTCTCTCTTCTCATGCATACAATCCCAATTGCTTCTAGCAGCCATTTTATACTGATAAGGGAAGCCAGGCTGGGAAAGAGTTTAAAGTTGAAAAATCATTGTGACAACAATTGGGGCATTTAGGTATGGGCTTTCTCCCATTATAGATAATTCCTCTCCTGATTAAGCCAGGTGAAATCAAGATTTTTGTTCATTGCATATAAAAGCACCTCAGTTAAGAAAACTCTTCTCTGCCTTTCTTTCTAATCATATGATTAGATCAGTTCATTCTGGTCACAGTCGTTATTTTGTTCTTGATCTAAGTACCTCATTGGTTGATGTCATATATTCCCCTTCTCTATTAACCCTCTTTGTGTTGACATATCCATGTCAGATGTCATTACTGAGCACCAAATTCTTATTTCCAAATGTCATGCCCTCCTGAATCAACAGCTTCTCAAAAATTAGCAGTCCAATATTGAAATTTTCATCTATTAGTATTACCTCTTCATCCATCTATATTCTCATTTCTTGTCATTCACCTAGCTTGAAATTTGAAAGTTTAAGTCTCCACTTTTATTTCCAGCTGTTATCCAATCAGTGATGCATATTTGTCTTCTCTACTTCCTAAAATATTTCTGAATTTATTTCCTCTCTGCCCTGTATTGTGTAATTATGTATGCCAGGATCTTTGTCATCAATCACGTGGAGTGTTGCAATCACCTGTTGTTTGAACAACCAGTTGTGATTTTTTTTCTCTTTGATCTATCCTTGTTGTGATTTTTTTCCCTTCAATCTATCCTTGAGGCACAATTACCATAGCAATCTATCTAATTCAAAACATTATTCACTCTTTTTGCCTACAGGATGTGTTCCACAGCTCTTCATGACCAGAACCCATTCCACCTCTCTGAGCTGATTTTCTTCTACTATGTCTAGATTCTGACCACTTTGAATATCTCACTTCTCACTGTTTTCACAAGCATGCCATGTTTCCTCTTGACTCCATGCAGTTATATGTTTCTTCCTCTGCTTTAGTTGTCCTGTAAAACAGTTCTATTCTTGTGTCTAGAAAACAAATACTTATGTTCAACACCTAGCTCAGTAGCTTCTCTGAAAGCAGCAACTTCAGTTCCCAGGCAGAATTCATCTCTCCTTGTCTTGCATTCAAATCACATGTTCTGTATCATACTATTATTTAGGTTTGTGATTCTAGGTCTTTTCTTAAATCATGAATGCTCTGAAAGAGACAGAATACATTATTCACCCATGAATGTCTCACACCAGTTAACATAATTGTGTTTTAATAAAAGTTTGTGAAAGAAACGAGTTGCAGAATCTCTCAGGGCGCCACCCAGAGGGAGACCCACACTTTCTCAGGAAAGACTTAGATTCTGTATTGATTTTAGTTTGTGGACTACACTGGCATTTATCATCACTCTGTATCACCTGGAAATCCTACTTCGCCCTCCAGGTTATCCTCAAGGACAAACAACTTGGAAACTCCTCTTCCAGCCAAAAGCTCAAAAAGCATATATCTATCTCCTAGATCTAAAAGGAAAAAATAAAGATAATCATGAACACATTTCTAAAAAATAAACTATCATATCCTAAGGCTGCTAGAGGTGAAAATATATTATATGCATATCTATGAAATGCAATGAGGGTTGAAATAAAATCAATAAAGACATAAATTGATTTTAAAATATGCCTTTTATGTCTCTCTGCTACAGCTGTATTGGGATATCTTTTTCCCAGAACAAAATTATTTTACAATAATAGGGACTGTTTTGCCAGAGCAGAGTACAGAAGGCAGAGCCAAACTTATCTTGACCCAAACACAGATCACCTCTCAGGAGCCTTCATAAAGAACAGTTACCATATGTGCTATAACACTTTGTGGGACACAGTAATATTCTGCTTCCAAGCTTCCTGACAGAGATGATGGTTTGCAGCCAAATATTACTTGCTGTACTTCTAAGTAGCTCTGTAATGGTGCTAAATTCTTTTAAAGTGTTGCTTTGCCCTTTCCTGCATGAAGGTCTTGGCACATGGATCAGGAGCCTTTTTATGGTTTATGAAAATATAATTTGTGAGTTCCATGTAGGCCTGGCACATTTATGAAAATGATGAAATTAGCCTGATGGAAATGAAACCCAAATTGTTATCATGAGACAGTTCTGAATAAAACACATGTTCCCTCGTGAATCTATGTTAGAATACAGCTGTAAACTCTATAGCCTATATGAGACATATTTATATATTGTAGCCAAATTCTATACACTTTTAGTAAGAAAAATAATTGGGAAAATCTAGCCTAGATTTTTTTCTACATTAATAATAACAGTAATAACTACTTAAATGCTTCCTATGTGTTTGGTATTGTACTATTTTAAGAACTTTGAATGTTTAATGTTTGAAATTTAAATTTTATAAGAATCTTCAGAAGTAAAACACTGCTACTATAGAAATTGTAGAGAAAGTGAACTATGGAATATGTAAACAACTTGTCCAAGGGCACACAGATAGTGTGTGACAGAACTAGTAACAGAATTCAGTCTGGCTTCACAGCCTACAGATTTGACCACTATGCAAATCGCCTCTTCTTTACTGTTGTCCAAGGAGAACTGTTGACTTTCTGAAAAAGGTGAAAAAATCCACTGCACATTGCTGAGTCAATTATACATAGTCTCCAATCATCAAATGTGTTTTAGCCTTTAATCATGCCATTTGCACTTGTGTAAAACCATCTTATTCAGGAGCTATCTAAATGTAAATTATCTTTACCTAATTTTTATTAATTTAACACGATCTAATCATTGAATTGTATATTTGAAATGAATTCAAAATATGCACAAGAGCAAAGACCTAAATGTTTAAAACAGCAAAATTTTATGCTTCCTAAAAAAAAAAACATGAGCAAGTTATTCAAGGTTATTTTGAAGTCCAACAGAAATTCAACTTAATCAATAAGTCATGGTCAGGTTGACAATTTTTCATGAAATAAATGAAACTGCAAGGAGCAATTCCAAGAGAAGACAAGAAGAGTAGGTTATATAGTCACCCCAAAAGGGAGCCTGGAATAGTTTTATGTGTGATTGAATCAACTAATTAAAAGTATAATTAATGCATTTTTAATGACCAGCTTGCCCCCATTTATATGAGCAATGAAAAGGTTACTCTTAGGAGTAAGCAGAAGATTTCAGCTTAGGGGGTATGAATTAAAATACTGTGCTTTCACTGCTAGAATATCTCCATATCAAGTGAAGGGATCCTTGCCAACTCACCATGAGAGGGAATGCTATCCAGTTTTCAACTTCCTACAGGAGCTGAGAAGTAAAATAGGTTCAGAAGGCAGAATGAAATCAACCTCTTAGCAACAAAATTAATCTTTCATTGGCAAATTAAAATTCACATATCCTCATCCAATCTCAAAAGCTAAATAGTAAAAATCCGCGGAGCTTAAGATAGAAAACATTCCATTAAAGTTTGAAAATCCCATTTATCAGTAAAAACAAATTCAGAAATTCAATGCTTAATGTTATCCTTTCATAATTTATCAAGTCCAACTTCCACCTTCAGTTAACATATTAGGTAGGGAAAAGCTCTTTATGTGAGTCATGCTGAGGAAGAGAGTGAAACATTCCCACAATAGAAAGCTCAATACGAAAGAAGGCAGGCTAGAAATGGAATCTCCTCGCCAACACTGCGAGGAAGAGGAAAAGGCACCGTACCACAGAAACTTAAGTAGGTCCAAAGATTATGCAAAATAGAAACACATTTTAGAACTGTTTAATATGCTATAATCTCTTGCCTTTTATTTGGCTACACCACCAAAGGAGGCAGTCTGGACTTTTTCAGAAGGAAATAAAAGGAGAAGAAATACACACACACACACACACACACACACATACATACACACACTATATATATGGCCTATATATAATAGGCATATATATATTACGTATTTCTTGTCCTTTTTATATATATTACTTATATAGTAATCTTTTTATATATATTACTTGTATAGTATATAGTACCATATACTTATATATACTATATAATATGTATATACTTATATGTATATGGCATGTATATTATATATGTGCATTTCTTTTCCTTTTTATACATGTCACTTACATAGAAATTGTATAAAATACAGTATATGATACTATGTACCTATACTTATACTATATAAGTAATATGTATAAATTTTCCATATGCATGCAAATAGTCCACAAAGTTTTAACTGTTGTTTTAAAAGTCATATAAAGAATGCCAAATTGTTCACTATGGTTTTCAGGTTTTGTAGTACTCGTCATTATAAATATGAGATTCAAGTTTAAATTGGCTTTGTATGCTGTGATAGCTCATGAGGAAAGGAGCCAAATGTGATATGGCAAATAGTTCTGTGCCTCAATATTTTACAGATTTGCATATTTTGTTAACTATTTTTTCAAGAGTATTGTTCACCTACAGTCTGTATATGAACTTTGTAACACACTATCTGCTCTGTGTTTAAGAGAGATTTGGAATTAGAAAACATGAGTATAAACTCTGCTTTGCCACATTCTATCATTCACCAACAGGGTAATTTTACTTTAAAATGAGGAAATTGAACAAAAATAACTTGTTTGTGGTGATAGCTAAGTGAGATTGCATGTGTGAAACCAACTTGTAAACTATAAAATGCTATGCAAAAAAAAAAAAAAAGAATAAAACTACTTTTTGGTTACTATTTGTCAGTTGTAAGTTATAATACATCACTAGCTGGATCTAAAACATGGCTTTTGTAACAATGAACTTATAATCAGAAAAAAACAAATCATACATATGGCATAATTTTGTATGGAAATATAGGACTGCCTAGTTAATATGGTAGCAAGATTTTCTAGCTTTAATACTTGTCCTCTACTCTTCCTGTAAAATGCCTTTAAATACATCCAAAAAACCAAAGGCAAATGTAGCACTGGAATGAGAGATAAAATTAAAATCTTATAACAACAGGGAGAAGGAAGTTCACTAACTTTATTACTGGTGATAATGTATTGAGAAGCACAGGCTTGAGTTGTACATCATGTATCCCATCTTTGGAGAACAAAAAAAACAAGAATAACAAATATCATACCCCAGAGGTTCTCAGAGTATACACCTAGAATCACAGGACCACCAGCAGCAGCATCTCCTGGGAACTTGTTAGAAATGCAAATTCACCCTCTGAATTAAAGACTTTTAGTGGGGCCCAGCCACCTGGGGTGGGTGGTGTTCTAACAAGTGCTCCAGGTGGTCCTTATGCCTGCAAACATTGAGAATCACTGTCACAGAAAAACTAACAGAGGATAGGAAAAATATTTTGACAAGTGCTCACCTTATGAACAAACTTCAAAAGAAAAATTTGCAGTGGTCCCAAAAAGATAAGTATTATTCCCACTTTCAAGGGAGAAAATTAAGAAATTTGACCCAACCCACTACAATTAGGAAGAGTAAAAGCTCATGTTTTAATTATTTGACCTTGAAGACCATCTCTTTCTTAACCATGGTTTTATAATGTTTTCTTAATGCTATAACTAGTTAAAAGTATTTACACAAAGTAAATGGGAAAAAAATAGAAGATTTCTGCATGATTCTCTCAAAATCATTGTAAAGCACATAGTCCAGATAATGGTAAGATGAAAACAAAATTAAATGGGATCAGGGAGACTAAAAGAATGGGTGATGAAATAAGAGTATTGGAAATCCCAAAAGACAGTAACAGAATCAAATTTACCTTAATAAGAGCAAAAAAAAAGTACACAAACTGGTTTGGAGAGAAAACAGAAAAGAATATGAAAGTAAAGGATATGTTGAAACTATGACAGAGAAGATAAAAGATATAGAATTCTGAGATCTAAGACCTAAACAAGGATGACACTTGCTTACAAGTAAGAAATCTAAAAACAGAAAGAGAAGCAACAATACGTGATATAATATGGAAAAAAATGCATACGTATCAAGAGGAATCACAGAATTCCACACAAAACTAATGATAAAAAACCAATCTACAGCCAGACATATAATGATAATTTTATATGATTCTAATTTCAAAAATCCATGAAGTATTCAGGCTCAAGATACATGTTACAATGAAAAGAAATGACGATCATAAAACGGGAATAGAAACTATTTATTCAAAGCATCCTGTATTAAGAGAGTCAGCCTTTTCCAGGGACTCAAAGCAAAGGCAGTTAGGGAAGTGAGAATAAACAAAGGTTTTTGCTTTTATATTTGCACATCTTTTCAGTTTGTCTTTTTATTAAAGTTTTATATTTCACTCCATCTCACTATAAATTTCCAATTGATAGAATATTATGCTGCCTCTTTTCATTGTTTTGAACAATGTTAATGACCATAAGAAATTGTTAATGTTACACTGTCAGATGAAAATAAGTAAGACACAAATATGTTGTATAGCTTCAATCTGTGTAAAGATTTGTAAAGATAGATGTGTACATATAATCTTTTTTTTTGAAAGAAAGAAAAAGAGAGAAAAGAAGTAAGAGTGAAAGAAAGAAAAAAAAGAATGTAAGAGAGAAAGAAAGAGGAAGAGAAAGAGGGAGAGAGAACAGGATTCTTGTTCTATTGCCCAGCCTAGAATGCAGTCTAAAAATGGATATTAAAAACCTCTTTTATGCCAATAATTGTGCTTAACAATGGAGACAGGAAGGAATAAGGGATGAAAATAACAAACATGCAGCCAACCAATATTATATTTAAACCTGAGAAATGCTATGCAATTGCTGAGGAGTTATTTACTTCCAATTATGTGGTCACTTTAAAAATAGGTGTAATGTGATACTATTTTAAAGGATACAGATAACATCGGGCATGGTGGCTCATGCCTGTAATCCCAGCACTTTGGGAGGCTGAGGTGGGGGATCATGAGGTCAGGAGTTCGAGACCAGCTGAACAACACAGTGAAACCCTGTCTCTCCTAAAAATACAAAAATCAGCCAGGCATGGTGGCATATGTCTCTAATCTCAGCTACTCAGGAGGCTGAGGCAAAAGAATCGGTTGAACCTGGGAGGGGGAGGTTGCAGTGAGTTGAGATCATGCCACTGCACTCCAGCCTGGGCTACAGAGCAAGACTCGGTCTCAAAAAAAAAAAAAGTGAATAGTTTAAACACACACACACACACACACACACTCTCTCTCTCTCTCTCTCTCACTCTCTCTCTGTGTAAGGATACAGATAAACAATCAGATGAAGAGATATATAGGATGAGTTCTGCCGGGGTCCAAGTGCAGGAGCTCTTTGATCCTGTGGAGGTGGAGCGCGCAGCCCTCCCAGCATGTGGGCGAGTTTTTCTTCACTTTCTTGTCGGCCTCCACGTGTTCTCCTATCAGAAAGCTCACTGAACGCTGTCCTCTTGGATTTTTACAGAAGCTTCATTACAGCAGCATTCTTCCCCCAGAGGTATAGGTGAGACCCTCTCAAGACCCACAGTCAGAAAGGCAGGGGAACATTAGAGTGAAAGGAGGGTAGAAGAAGGTCAGAGGCCTGTCCCTGAGACCTAACACTCCCAACATTATAACAAAAGACTGCAACAAGGGTTCCGGGAATTAGGATCCAGGAACTGTGGATGAAAACCAATCAGGGACAATTTGACTTCCACTTTTCCAACTTGGATGCATTGATTTCCTTCTCTTGTCTAATTGCTCTGGCTAAGACCTATCGTACTATCTGAGTAAGAGTGGTGAAGTGGGCATCCTTGTCTTGTTGCAGTTCTTAGAGGAAAAGTTTTTGGCTTTTTCCTGTTCGGTATGACATTGGCTGTGGGTTTGTCATCTGTGACTTTTATCATGCTGAGGTATGATCCTTTTTTTTTTTTTTTTTTGAGACGGAGTCTCCCTCTGTCTTCCAGGTTGGAGTGCAGTGGAGCTCACTGTAACCTTCACCTCCTGTGTTCAAACAATTCTCCTGCCTCAGCCTCCTGAGTAGCTGGGATTACAGGTGCCTGCCACCATGGTCAGCTAATTTTTTGTATTTTTAGTAGAGATGGTGTTTCACCATCTCCTGACCTAGTGATCTCCCTGCCTTGGCTTCCCAAAGTGCTGGGTTTACAGGAGTGAGCCACTGCACCTGGCAAGGTATATACCGTCTATACCTAATTTGTTGGGAGATTTTATCATGAAGGGATATTGAATTTTATCACATGCCTTTTCTGCGTATATTGAATATTATCTTTTTTTTTTTTTTTTTTTTTGAGCCAGGGTCTGGCTCTGTCATCCAGGCTGGAGTGCAGTGGTGCCATCTTGGTTCGCTGCACCTCTGCCTCAGGCTTAAGAGATCCTTCCACCTCAGCCTCCCGATTGATGTTCTGTTGGATTTGATATGCTGGTATTCTGTTGAGGATTTTTCTATCTATGTTTATCAGGGATATTGGCCTGTACTTTTCTTATTTTGCTGTGTCTTTTTCTGGTTTTGGTGTCAGGGTATTGCTGGTGTGAAAAGAAAAGAAAATCTTGAGACCTCAAACTCACTATGCCAAAGGGAAAAGTTAGGCTTGGAAACCGAGTCAAGCAAAAAACTGCCTTTCTTTTTGTTTTCAAATGGACAGCAGCAAGATAGAAGACCATGCATCTCCTCAGTTGGCCTCCCTCACCCTGACAATGTAAATTAACAGCTTGTCTTTATGGGTATTAAATAAGACAAGGCTAGAAATCATCCCCCTACCTACTCTGAGACAAATGCATATTTGACTTCTTTCTCTATGTTTACCTTATCTTATGTAAAATAAAGATTTACTGAGCACAAGACAAATACATAATTGACTGTCCCTTGACTCCCTCCTTTTATATGCAACATGTGGATTCAGTGAGTGCTAATCAAAGCCTTATAAGGATGTGACCACTTACTTCACTACATATCCTCCCTCCTTTTTTTCTTTCATCGTTCTCCTCCTGCCCACTTTTTCCACTTTAATCATTGAGGCCCTCAAAACCCACTTTGGAAAAAGTGTAGGCCCCAGATTCTACTGTGACTTGTGTCTCTTTTTCCTGGGTATATCCTTGACCTTGGCAAAATAAACTTCTAAATTGATTGGGACCTGTCTCACTTTTTTGGTTTACACTGGCTTTGTGAAATGAATTTGGAATTCCTTTCTTTCAATTTTTTGGAAGTTTAACAAGAATTGGAGTGAGATCTTTAAAAGTTTGGTAGAATTCAGGCCGGGTGCGATGGCTCATGCCTATAATCCCAGCACTTTGGGAGATTGAGGCAGGTGGATCACCTGAGGTCGGGAGTTCGAGACTAGCCTGACCAACATGGAAAAACCCAGTCTCTACTGAAAATACAAAATTAGCTGGGCCTGGTGGTACATGCCTGTAATCCCAGCTACTTGGGAGGCTGAGGCAGGAGAATCGATTGAACTCAGGAGGCAGAGGGTGTGGTGAGCCAAGATCATGCCATTTCACTCCAGCCTGGGCAACAAGAGTATAACTCTGTCTCAAAAAAAAAAAAAAAAGTTTGGTAGAATTCAGCAGTGAAACTGTCTGGTCTTGGGCTTTTCTTTTGGTGAGACTTTGATTTAATCTCAATGCCCATTATTGGTCTGGTTATGCTTTTTATTTCTTTCTGGTTTAATTCTGGTGGGTTGTCTGCGTCTAGAAATATATCCATTTCTTTTAGGTTTTTAAATTGCTTGGCATATAGTTCTTCATAATCTCCAATGATTCATTGTACTTCTGTGGTATCAGTTGTAATGTCTTTTTTTTTCACTTCTGATTTTATTTATTTGGATTTTTTGTCTCTCTCTCTCTCTCTTTTTTTGAGACAGAGTTTTGCTCTTGTTGCTTAGGCTGGAGTGTAATGGCACAATCTTGGCTCAGCAATTTCTCCATGTTGGTCAGGCTTGTCTTGAAGTCCCGACCTCAGGCAATCCACTCACCTTGGGCTTCCAAAGTACTGGGTTTACAGGCGTGAGCCACCATGCCCAGCCTTCTGTTATCTTTTTAAAATTAGTCTAGCTAATGGTTTGGCAATTTAGTTTATCTTTTCAAAAAACCAACTTTTTACCGGGTGTGGTGGTTCATGCCTGTAAGCCCTTGGGAGGCTGAGGCGGGCAGATCACAAGGTCAGGAGTTTGAGACCAGCCTGGTCAACATAGTGAAACCCTGTCTCTACTAAGAATACAAAAATTAGCCAGGCATGATAGTGGGTACCTGTAGTCCTAGCTACTTGGGAGGCTGAGGCAGAAGAATTGCTTGAACCCAGAGGCTGAGGTGGTGGTGAGCCGAGATGGCACCACTGCACTCCAGTCTGGGCAACAGAGTGAGATTCTGTCTCAAAAAAAACAAAACAAAGCAAAACAAAACAAAAAACAACCCGACTTTTCATTTTATTGACCGAATATATATATTTTAGTCTCTATTTTGTTTGTTTCTGCTCTGATCTTTATTATTTCTTTCCTTCTACTAATTTCCTTCTACTTATTTGGTTTATTCTATCTTTTCTAGTTCCTTGAAGTGCATTATTACTTAAGATTTTATTACTTAAAATCTTTTCTTTTTTTGATGTTGGCATTTATTGCCATAAACTTCCTTTTTAGTACTGTTTTTGCTTTATTCCACAGCTTTTGGTATGTTGTGTTTCTTTATTCTTTTTTCTTTTTGAGATGGAATCTCACTGTGTTGCCAGGCTGAAGTGCAGTGGCACAATCTTGGCTCACTGCAGTCTATGCCTCCCCGGTTCAAGTGATTTTCCTGCCTCAGCCTCCCAAGTAGCCGGGATTACAGACATGCACCACCACGCCCAGCTAATTTTGTATTTTTAGTAGAAACAAGGTTTCTCCATGTTGGTCAGGCTGGTCTTGAACTCCCGACCTCAGTTGATCGGCCTGCCTTGGCCTCCCAAATTGCTGGGATTACAGGTGTGAGCCACTGTGCCCGGCCGGTATGTTGTGTTTCTAATTTCATTTGTTTCAAGAAATTTTTAAATTTTCTTCTTAATTCATTGGCCCATTGGTCCTTCAGAATCATATTGTTTAATTTCCATGTGTTTGTACAGTTTCCGAAGTTCCTCTTCTTATTGGTTTGTAGTTTTATTTCACTGTGATCAGAAAAAATACTTGATATAGATTCAATTTTAAAAAAATTGTTGAGACCTGTTTTGTGTCTGCACATATGGTTTATCTTGAAGAATATTCTGTGTGCTGATGAGAAGAATGTGTGTTCTACAGCTATAGAATGAAATGTTCTATGTCTGTTAGGTCTATTTGGTCTAAAGTACAGTTTAAATCTGATCTTTCTATGTTGATTTACTGTCTAGATGATCTGTCCAATGCTGAGAGTGGCGTGTGGAAGTCCTCTACTATTACTGTACTGGGATCTATCTCTCCTTTTAGATCTAATATTTGCCTTATCTATCTGATTTCTCCAGTGTTGTGTGCAAATATATTTATAACTGTAATATCGTTTTGCTGAACCGTGCCCCTTATCTTTATGTAGTGACTTTCTTTGACTCTTTTTACAGTTTTTTTTCTTTTTTCTTTTTTTTTTTTGAGACGGAGTCTAGCTCTTTCGCCCAGGCTGGATTGGATTGCAATGGCACAATCTCGGCTTACTGCAACCTCCACCTCCTGGGTTCAAGCGATTCTCCTGTCTCAACCTCCCGAATAGCTGGGATTACAGGCGCCCACCACCATGCCCGGCTAATTTTGTATTTTTAGTAGAGATGGGGTTTCACCATGTTGGCCAGGCTGGTCTCGATCGAACTCCTGACCTCGTGATCTGCCCGCCTCAGCTTCCCAAAGTGTTGGGATTACAGACGTAAGCCACCACGGCTGGTCTCTTTTTATAGTTTTAAAATTAAAGTCTACATTTTCTAAGTATACTTATCCATGTTTCTTTTTGGTTTGGGTTTACCTGGAATATCTTTTTCCATCTCTTTACTTTCACTCTGTGTGTGTGTCTTTATTAAAAAAAAAATTTGTGGGTACATAGTAGGTGTATATATTTATGGCATACATGAGACATTTTGGTATAGGGATCCATCCCCTCAAGCATTTATCCTTTGTGTTACAGACAATCCAATTACATCTTTTTAAATTATGTTAACATGTACAATTTAGTCATAATTGAGTACAGTCCCCCTGTTGCGCCATTGGATAATAGGTCTTATTCATTCTAACATTTTTTTTTTTTTGGTAGCCATTAACCATGCTTACCTCCTTTCTGCCCACCCATTTCCTTTCCTAGGTTCTGGGAACAATCCTTGTATTCTCTATCTTCATGAGTTCAATTGTTTTGATTTTTAGATCCCACAATTAAGTGAGAACATGCAGTGTTTGTCTTTCTCTGCTTGGCTTATTTCACTTAACATAATGACCTCCAGTTCCATGAACATCAAATGATAGAATCCTATTTTTTTTGTATATTTTTATTTATTTATTTATTTTTCCGAGATGGAGTCTTGCTGTGTCACCCAGGCTGGAGTGCAGTGGCGCGATCTCAACTCACTGCAACCTCCAACTCCCAGGTTCAAGCAGTTCTCCTGCCTCAGCCTCTGGAGTAGCTGGGATTGCAGATGCACGCCACCATGCCTGGCTAATTTTTGTATTTTAGTAGAAACGGGGTTCACCATGTTGGTCAGGCTGGTCTTGAACTCCTGATCTCATGATCTGCCCTCCTCCGCCTCCATAAGTGCTGGGATTACGGGCAGGAGCCACCAGGACAGACCAGAATCTTATATTTTTTAAATGGCTGTAAAGGCTGGGTGCAGTGGCTCATGCCTTGACAGGTGAGCACCACCATGCCCAGCTAATTTTTGTATTTTTAGTAGAAACGGGGTTTCACCATCTAGGCTAGGCGGGTCTTGCACTCCCGACCTCGTGATCCACCCTCCTTGGCCTCCCAATGCGCTGGGATTATAGGCTTGAGCACTTTGAGTGGCTGAGGCAGGTGGATCATTTGAGGTCAGGAGTTTGAGACCAGCCTGACCAGCATGGTGAAACCCCGTGTCTACTAAAAATACAAAAAAAAAAAAAATTAGCTGGGCATGGTGGTGCACTCCTGTAATCTCGGCTACTCGGGAGACTGAGGCATGAGAATCACTTGAACTTGAGAGGTGGTGGTTGCAGTGAACCGAGACTGTGCCACTGCACTCCAGCCTAGGTGACAGAGCAAGACTTCATCTCAAAAACACCATTGTGTATAAGTACCACATTTTCTTTATGCTTTCATTTGTTGATGGAAACCTAGGTTGCTTCCAAACTTGGCTATTACAAGCAGTGCTGCAACAAACTGGGAGTGCGGCTGGATGCGGTGGCTCACGCCTGTAATCCCAGCACTTTGGGAGGCCGAGGCAGATGGGTCACGAGGTCAGGAGTTCAAGACCAGCCTAGCCTAGATGGTGAAACCCCGTCTGTACTAAAAATACAAAAATTAGCTGGACGTGGTGGTGCGTGCCTGTTGAGGCTGAGGCAGAGAATTACTTGAACCCCAGAAGTGGAGGTTGCAGTGAGCCGAGATTGTGCCACTGCACTCCAGCCTGGGCGACAGAGCGAGACTGTGTCTCAAAACAAAAAAAAACCAAAAAAACCCCCAACCAAACAAAAAAACATGGGAGTGCAGATATCTTTTTCATATACTGATTTCCTTTCTTTGGGGTATATACCCAACAGTGGGATTGCTGGATAATATGGTAGCTCTACTTTTAGTTTTATGGGGAAGATCCGAACTGTTCTCCATAGTGGATGTACTAATTTATATTCCCACCAACAGAGTATGAGGGTTCCCTTTTCTCCACATCCTTGCCAGCATTTGTTATTGCCCGACTTTTGGATAAAATCCATCTCAGCCTCTGAATAAACTTAGAGGAGGAACAAAGAGATCCCGTGGTTACACCCCAGAAGAGATGGTGTATAGATGAAGAAAGTTGGAAGGAGGTTGATGGGATGTGAAGTTTAGGGTCCACCAGCCTGAGTGTGGCCTTGTTCCCATGGGTGGGAACACTCTAAATGACATGTGTTGTAATGAGTTACTCAAGTCCTCCGGCACTGTGGCTAACCAGGTGGGCATGGCAACGGGGGACTATGGAAGCAGGAACCTCTGGAATCTCATAGTTGGATTTGAATGGATTAGGGCTTTAAATGAGGTTTTGGGTATGAGATTGTCAGTGCCAGGGAGTTAAGGTCGCCCCTAGGAACACATCAGCTGCTATGGAAGCTCGTCTGATTCCTGCCCCTACCTTGTGCTTTGGTGTTCCTTGTCGGAGGGTGCAGGCTGGGCCGTCAGGAGCGCATCCTGCTGGCAGCTGGAGAGAGGCTGTTCATCAAGCTCACCGGAGGCCTTGGAGGAACAGACAGCCAGCCCTGTAATTTCCCCTCCAGATTCTGGGCCCAGAAAAGAACAGTGACGGACAGACGAGGGCAGCATTGCCAAAGCAATAAAGGCACAGACTCTGCTCTGAGCTTGGGATTCCTGTGACCTTGTTCCTGACAACCGGGTACTCCTGGGGCCACAGGCAACTGCTTGGTGGGAGTTAAGACCTGATGTGGACTGTAGTCTTAGTCACGCGGGGATACGTGCCACCTTGGTGTTGTTACTATGCTCTGTTCACTACAGGGCACTAGCATGTGGTCTGAGTGTGGCCCTGACAGGCTGAAACAGGGGTTCCTGAACAGAGGCTCGCCATGCCTGCCTTCCCTCCCACATGCTGCTCTGAGGGCAGGATTCGTGAATCCCCCTGCCCGCCTGAGCTCCGTACGGTGGGTAAGAAGACCAAGCAGTGGACTGGGGAGATCATCTCGGACACACATTTTGGAGATAAAGAGCAGAAACCAGGCTTTGATCTTGGAGCACAGGCAGAGCACCCTGGGTTTCTGACCAGAGTGCAGAGCCCCAGCTCCACAGGCGTCTGAGGCCCCAGTGCACAAGTGAGGGGCGTGTGGTGTATGTATATGTGTGCATGCGTGTGTGTGTGTGGATGTGCACACCTGAATGTGCTTCTATGTGTGTGATTTGTACATACATATGTATCTGCATGCATGTGTGGTTGCATATGTGCACATGTGTGTGCCAATGAGCCTCCATGGGGTTGAGGGCTGGCAGTGGTTCTGCACATACAAGTGTGCTCAGGTGCCCCGTCGCAGCCTTTCACCTTTCTGCTGGCTCTGGCTGACGGCCCCTGTGCCTGAGAAAGTGCCGACGCCAGGGCTGCGATGGCTTGGTCAAGCTCCAGCTGAAAGCCCAGGACAGTGTTGCTGGGGCTGCGGCCCGGGGAAGGAGGACACAGGAGAACAGGGTGACCTCAATATGTTCATCTCATCCAGCTACAGACCTCCCCAACCCTCTCCAGTTTTCGAAGCCCTGTGTGTGGTTGTGTGTGTGCCTCTCGCCTCCTATTTTTCCCTCTCTTTCCAGAGCCCATTTCCATCTCCCTCTTGCACTGAGACACTCACTGTCCTGTGCTAAACACAAGTGGACAGAACCCTGCGGAACACATGGTGGTGCTTTGCATATGAATGCTTTCATTGTTATACATCCCTTTTCCCTTCCTACATTTTATCCTGTTTCTTACTTTTCTTTATTTAACTCAAAAATATTTATAGACTCACCTATTTTTCATTTATACATCTCCTCTGTTCCTTCCTGCTGTTCTGACCTTTCCTCCTGTGGGCTGCACTTACTCTCACACCCCAGGTACCCCTAGCCACCCACGTCTGATGGCAGCCATGCCAGGCACAGTTTTCTGGGGCCCCACAGTGGGATTTTTGAAATAGCCACTCAGGGTAGTTTTTCTGAGTTATAGGATAATTTCACCAAAGTGTTGATTAATTGCTTTATTCTTATTAATATGATAAGAGTTTCATCCCATCCTTTTTTTTTTCTTTTACAAAAGTCCCTTTCCAAGAAAAGCATTTAATCCTTGCCTTGCAGTTAGTGATAACTTGGGAGGAATGCAAGGCTCCATGCAGCCTTGTAACCCGCTTCCAATCAGCAAGCAAAGAGGAATCTTTGGGACATAGGGTTTTTATTTATTTAGTTTTTTGAGACAGAGTCTCGCTCTGTCACCCAGGCTGGAGTGCAGTGGCATGATCTTGGCTCACTGCAACCTCCACCTCCCAGGTTCGAGCGATCCTCCCAGCTCAGCCTCCCAAGTAGCTGGGATTACAGGCCTGTGTCACTGCACCTGGCTAATTTTTGTATTTTTAGTAGAGATGGGGTTTCGCCATGTTGGCCAGGCTGGTCTCAAACTCCTGACATCAGGTGATCTGCCCACCTTGGCCTCCCAAAGTGTTGGGATCACAGGTGTGAGCCACTGTGCCTAGCCTGGGACATAGAGTTTTATAGCTTAGTCTCAGGCAAGGTTCAGAGGAAGGTGGTTTTCTTGGTCCCTTCCTTCTTACCTCACTTGGCCAGTTGTCCCTGTCCGCCCGTGTACTAACAAAAAGTTTGAGAAGAAAACTGGCCTGGAACGAAGACCAAGGAAGGCCCAACCCATGCTCTGCGGCTTCGGGTGAGCACAGCAGGGTTTCTGGCATCTGTCTGATCTGCTCCTCAACTGCCTACCAACTGGGCCTGCAGGACCTTGGAGGGCCCCTTATGCAAGGATATGGTCACAAAAAAGTGACACATTTTCAAGGGGCTCACCCCTTTCTGGAGCGAGACCTTTACGGAGGACAAGTGGAGTGGGACCCTACCCCTGTCTACCCAGTCTGTCTCCCAGGAAGGGCCAGGAGCTCTGTGGCAGGCCCGTGGCTCTTGGAACCAGAGCCCCAGTGGCTGGGCAGAGCAGCCTCAGACCTTGGTGAGTAAGCCCTTCACCCCTCAGCTGGAGAGGAGGGTATAGCTGAGACCCGGTTTTGGCATGATCTCGGTTGGTTCTGTCAGCTTCTATAAGCTTCAGTTCCTCGTCCATAAAATGGAGATGGTGATAATTTCATTCACAGATTTCCTGTGACAACTGAATGGGTTCAGTTGGCAATGCCTGTCCTATGTATATAAATCAGCTCCCCAGGAGCTGTGGAGGGACACAGTAGGAGGTCCCCAAATCCCCTATTCCCTGCAGGAGGGGAGAGGCCAGCTCCCTCCCTCCTTCCTCCAGACATCCATATGTGTGCTCTTCTCCCAGCAGGAGCATCTTCACCTGCTCTTGATGCTGGCAAGACAACATTGCTGTGACCCCTATTATCTTGATCACTGGGCAAAGCACTCCCCAGGTGTGCCAATAACTTCCTAGTTTATGCCAGGAGATTTCACGTGCCATGCTGCCCACCCAGGCCCCTGCCCTCACCTGGAGGAGGCTGCTGGCACTCCCTCAGAGAAGCTGCAGTGTGGCTGTCCCATGGTTCCTGGCTCTGCCCAGTGTCTGCCCTGGCGGTGGCTTTCGGATGTGTCGCGGAGTCTCCATCCCTGCCCAGAGCTTGTGGCTCAGTCCTGCTGAGGCCCTGCAGAGAGTCCTGGAAGAACAAGGGCTGGGTCACTCTTTTAGCTACGGGCATCCTTCTTGGCTCAGCAGTATCCAGAAGGGGTGGGTGGCTGCTCCCTGGGTGGCAGTCTGGGGATTGGGGGCTGACCTGGAGCCACCAGAGCTGCTGGGCAGTGGCCCTGTAGAAGGCCACGGCATCACTCCTGTGCTTGCTCAGCTGAGCGGCAACGTGCAGGTTCTGGTCCTCAAGCTTGTCGTAGAGTGTGCGGACGCTGAAGTCCTCCAGGTTCTGGGACTGGAGCGGCTCCCCTGCAGGAAGAGGCCTTGGAGTGAGACTTCAGGATGAGGAGAGCTTGGGCCAAGAGGTGGGCTCAGCAGCTTTCCTCCTTCCTTCAGGTCTTTGAAGGCAGAATGGGCAGGTAGAGGAAAGGGGAGGCCCACCTGCAGGAGGGGCCAGCTCTGGGGAGGGAGTCAGCACTGGGGGGCAAAGGTGGGAGGAGGCTTGATGGAAGCAGAGGAAGAAGGAGGCCTCCAGATGTAGGAGGTGGCAGGGTGGATGTGACACCAGAGCTGGGTGGCAGCACTACCTCCTGCTTTGCTGACAGTGAGTCTCCCTGTCTTCAACAGTCTTGCTGGGGAGGCTGTTTGCTGGGTCCTCCTGGGCCTTGTCTGACTGTCTTCCTCTGCTTTCCCCTCCACCTGAGTTCATCTCACTGTCCGCCTGTTCTCACACATAGCAAAATGACTCTTGGCTCTGCTTATCATAACCATCTTAAATGTAAATGGATTGAACTCTCCAATCAAAAAACAGAGATTGGCAGAATGGATAAAAACACATGATCCAACACATGATCATAAAAACACATGATCAACTTTGTAGATTTGCTATCTACAAAGTCTCACTTTACATTCAAAGACACAACTAGATTGAAAGTGAACAGATAAAGATATTCTATAAAAAGAGTAACCAAAAGAGAGCAGGGATAGTTATATTAGTATCACACAAAATACACTTTCAATAAAAAAAGTTTACAAGAGACAAAGAAGTATACTATATATTAATACTAGTAAAAGGTTCAGGGCAGCGAGAAGATATGACAGTGATATGCATTGACACACTGAATCACAGACCACTAAAATATGTAAAGCAAAAACTGTTAGAATTGAAGAGAGAAATGATTAGAGACTTTAATGCCTATTTATTTATTTATTTAATCTCACTTTAATTTCTGGGATACATGCGCAGAATGTGCAGGTTTGTTACATAGGTAAACATGTGCCATGGTGGTTTGTTGTACCTATCAACCCATCATCTACGTTTTAAGCCCCACATGCATTAGGTATTTGTCCTAATGCTCTCTCTCCCCTTGTCCCCCACCCTCTAAGAGGCCCCAGTGTGTGAAGCTTCCCTCCCTGTGTCCATGTGTTCTCATTGTTCAACTCCCACTTATGAGGGAAAATATGTGCTGTTTGTTTTTCTATTCCTGTGTTAGTTTGCTGAGAATAATGGCTTCCAGCTTCATCCATGTTCCTGCAAAGGACATGAACTCATTCTTTTTTATGGCTGCATAGGATTCCATGGTATATATGTACCCACTTCTTAATAATAGAACAACCAGACAGAATATAAGTAAGGAAATGGGAGACTTAAACACACAATAAACCAACTAGCTCTAACAGACAGAAAAACATTACCCAACAAAAACAGCATGTACATTTTTC
>CAUYLG010007534.1:0-42257 GCA_963573385.1 Cacajao melanocephalus
ATTTTAGGTTTTGGGGTACATGTGAAGAACATGCAAGATTGTTGCATAGGTACACACATGGCAGTGTGATTTGCTGCCTTCCTCCCCATCACCTATATCTGGCATTTCTCCCCATGCTATCTCTCCCCAACTCCCCACCCACCACAGTCCCTCCCCTATTTCCCCCCGACAGACCTCAGTGTGTGATGCTCCCTTCCCTGTGTTCATGTGTTCTCATTGTTCAACACCTACCTATGAATGAGAACATGTGGCGTTTGATTTTCTGTTCTTGCGTCAGTTTGCTGAGAATGATGGTTTCCAGGTTCATCCACATCCCTACAAAGGACACGAACTCGTCGTTTTTTATGGCTGCATAGTATTCCATGGTGTATATGTGCCACATTTTCCCTGTCCAGTCTATCATCGATGGGCATTTGGGTCGGTTCCAGGTCTTTGCTATTGTAAACTGTGCTGCAATGAACATTCGTGTGCATGTGTCCTTATAGTAGAACGATTTATAATCCTTTGGATATATACCCAGTAATGGGATTGCTGGGTCAAATGTAATTTCTATTTCTAGGTCCTCGAGGAATCGCCACACTGTCTTCCACAATGGTTGAACTAATTTACACTCCCACCAACAGTGTAAAAGTGTTCCTATTTCTCCACATCCTCTCCAGCATCTGTTGTCTCCAGATTTTTTAACAATCACCATTCTAACTGATGTGAGATGGTATCTCAATGTGGTTTTGATTTGCATTTCTCTAATGACCAGTGAATGATGAACAGTTTTTCATATGTTTGTTGGCCTCATATATGTCTTCTTTTGAAAAGTGTCTGTTCATATTCTTTTCCTACTTTTGAATGGGTTTGTTTTTTTCTTGTAAATCTGTTTTAATTCTTTATAGATTCTGGATATTAGTCATTTGTCAGGTGGGTAGATTGCAAAATTTTTTTCCATTCTGTTGGTTGCCGGTTGCTGTAATGATCGCTTCTTTTGCTGTACTGAAGCTCTTAAGTTTAATTAGATCCCAGGTGTCTATTTTGGCTTTTGTTGCCATTGCTTTTGGTGTTTTTGCCATTGCCTATGTCCTGAATGGTTTTGCCTAGGTTTTCTTCTAGGGTTTTTATGGTGTTAGGTCTGAGGATTAAATCTTTAATCCAAATGGAGTTAATTTTAGTGTAAGGTGTCAGGAAGGGGTCCAGTTTCTGCTTTCCACACATTCCTAGCCAGTTTTGCCAACACCATTTATTAAACAGGGAATCCTTTCCCCATTGCTTGTTTTTGTCAGGTTTGTCAAAGATCAGATGGTTGTAGATGTGTGGTGTTGCTTCTGAGGCCTCTGTTCGGTTCCATTGGTGTATATCTCTGTTTTGGTATGAGTGCAATGCTGTTTTGATTACTGTAGCCTTGTAGTATAGCCTTTAAAGTGAGGCAGCATGATGTCTCCAACTTTGTTCTTTTTGCTTAGGATTGTTTTGGCTATGTGGGCTCTCTTTTGGTCCCACATGAAGTTTAAAGTGGTTTTTTCCAGTTCTGTGAAGAACGTCATTGGTAGCTTGATGGGGATAGTGTTGAATCTATAAATTCCTTTGGGCGGTATCAATTTTCACGATACTGATTCTTCTTAACCATGAGCATGGAATGTTTTTTCCATCTGTTTTTGTCCTCACCTATTTTCCTTGAGCAGTAGTTTGTAGTTCTCCTTGAAGAGGTCCTTTACATCCTTTGTTAGTTGTACTCACAGGTATTTTATTCTCTTTGTAGCAATTGTGAATGGGAATTTCCTCTTGATTTGGCTCTCTGTTTGTCTGTTATTGATGTATAGGAATGCTTGTGATTTCTGCACATTGATTTTGTATCCCAAGACTTTGCTCAAGTTGCTTATCAGTTTCAGGAAATTTTGGGCTGAGACAATTTGGTCTTCTAAATATACAATCATGCCATCTGCAAATAGAGACAATTTAATTTCCTCTTTTCCTAATCGAATAACCTTTATTTCTTTTTCTTGCCTGATTGCTCTGGCTAGAACTTCCAATACTATATTGAATAGGAGTGGTGAGAGAGGGCATCCTTGTCTAGTGCCAGATTTCAAAGGGAATGCTTCCTGTTTTTCCGGTTCAGTATGATATTGACTGTGGGTTTGTCATAAATAGCTTTTACTATTTTGTAATATACCCATCGATACCTAGTTTACTGAGGGTTTTAGCATAAAGGGCTGTTGAATTTTGTCAAAGGCCTTCTCTGCATTTATTGAGATAATCATGTGGTTTTCATAATTGGTTCTGTTTATGTGATGGATTACGTTTATAGATTTGTGTATGTTGAACCAGTCTTGCATCCCCGGGATGAAGCCTACTTGATAGTGATGAATAAGCTTTTTGATGTGCTGCTGCATTAAGTTTGCCAGTATTTTATTGAAGATATTTGGATTGATGTTCATCATGGATATTGGCCTGAAATTTTCTTTTTTAGTTGAGTCTCTGCCAGATTTTGTTATCAGGATGATGTTGGTCTCATAAAATGAGTTATGGAGTATTCCATCATTTTTATTGTTTGAAATAGTTTCAGAAGGAATGATACGAGCTCCTCTTTGTACGTCTGGTAGAATTTGGCTGTCCACCATCTGGGGCTGGACTTTTTTTGATTGGTAGTCCATTAATTGCTGTCTCAAAATCAGCCCTTGTTATTGGTCTATTCGGTGTTTCAATTTCTTCCTGTTTAGTCTTGGGAGAATGTAAGTGTCCAGGAATTTATCCATTTCTTTCAGATTTACTGGTTTGTGTTCATAGAGTTGTTTGTAGTAATCTCTGACAGTAGTTTGTTTTTCTGCGGAATTGGTGGTGATATCCCCTTTATCATTTTTTATTGCATCTATTTGATTCTCCTCTCTTTTCTTTTTTATTAGTCTGGCTAGTGGTCTATCTATTTTGTTGATCTTTTCAAAAAATCAGCTCCTGGATTTTTTGATTTTTTGAAGGGTTTTTGTGTCTTTATCTCCTTCAGTTCTGCTCTGATCATAGTTATTTCTTGTCTTCTGCTAGCTTTTGAGTTTTCTTGGTTTTGCTCCTGGAGCTCTTTCAATTTTGATGATAGTGTGTTGATTTTAGATCTTTCCTTGTTTCTTATGTGGGCATTTATTGCTATGAATTTCCCTCTAGACACTGCTTTAAATGTGTTCCAGAGATTCTGGTATGTTGTTTCTTCGTTCTCGTCAGTTTTGAAATACACCTTTCTTTCTGCCTTCATTTCATTGTTTATCCAGTGGGTATTCAGGAGCCAGTTGTTCAGTTTCCATGAAGTTGTGCAGTTTTGAGTTAGTTTCTTAATCCTGAGTTCTAATTTGATTATGCTGTGGTCTGAGAGACTGTTTTTTTTATGATTTCTGTTCTTCTGCATTTGCTGAGGAGTGATTTACTTTATGTGGTCGATTTTAGAGTAAGCACCATGTGGTGCTGAGAAGAATGTATATTCTGTGGTTTTGGGGTACAGAGTTGTGTGGATGTCTATTAGGTTCTCTTTGTCCAGATCTGCATTCAAGTCCTGGATTTCCTTGTTGTTTTTCTGTCTCGTTGATCTGTCTAATATTAACAGTGGAGTGTTAAAGTCTCCTACTATTATTGTGTGGGAGTCCTAGTCTCTTTGTAAGTTGTTAAGAACTTGCTTTATGAATCTGGGTGCTCCTGTATTGGGTGCATATATATTTAGGATAGTTAGCTCTTCTTGTTGTATTGATCCTTGTAGAAGGATCAATAAAGGCATTAATATAATTCCATTCTTATTAATCATAAGGGCATTATGTAATGCCCTGCTTTGTCTTTTTTTATTTTTGTTGGTTTAAAGTTCGTTTTATCAGAGACTAGGATTGCAACCCTCCTTTTTTTTGCTCTCTATTTGCTTGGTAAATCTTCTTCCATCCCTTTATTTTATTGAGTCTATGTGTGTCTTTGCACATAAGATGGGTCTCCTGAATACAGCACACTGACAGTTCTTGGCTTCTTATCCAGTTTGCCAGTCTGTGTCTTTTGATTGGGGCATTTAGTCTGTTTTCACTTAATGTTAATATTGTTATGTGTGAATTAGATACTGCCATTTTGTTACTGGTTGATTGTTTTGCCCTTTGGTTGGCACAATTTCTTCATTGTGTTGTTAGTCTTTACCATTTGGTTCTTTTTTGCAGTGGCTGGTACTGGTTGTTCCTTTCTGTGTTTAGTGATTCTTTCAGGAGCTCTTCTAGAGCAGGTCTGGTAGTGACGAAGTCTCTCAGAAATTGCTTGTCTGTAAAGGATTTTATTTCTCCTTCACTTATGAAGCTTAGTTTGACTGGATGTGAAATTATGGGTTGAAAGTTCTTTTCTTTAAGGATGTTGAATATTGGTCCCCACTCTCTTCTGGCTTGTAGGGCTTCTGCCAAGAGATCTGCCGTGAGTCTGATAGGCTTCCCTTTGTTCGTAACCCAACCTTTCTCTGTGGCTGCCCTTAGCATTTTTCCCTTCATTTCAACCCTGGTGAATCTGATGATTATATGCCTCAGGGTTGCTCTTCTTGAGGAATATCTTTGTGGTGTTCTCTGTATTTCCTGTATTTAAGTATTGGCCTGTCTTGCTAGGTTGGGGAAGTTCTCCTGGATAATATCATGAAGAGTGATTTCCAGCTTGGATTCATTCTCCCCATCATCTTCTGTTACAATGATTAAATGTAGATTAGGTCTTTTCACATAATCCCATATTTCTTGGAGGCTTTGTTCATTTCTTTTCACTCCTTTTTTCTCTTTTCTTCCCTTCCTGTTTTATTTCTTTGAGTTGATCTTTAATCTCTGATATCCTTTCTTTTCCTTGATTGATTCAGCTATTGAAACCTGTCTATGCTTTGCAAAGTTCTCATGCTATGTTTTTCAGCTCCATCAAGTCGTTTATGTTCTTCTTTCAGCTGGTTATTCTAGTTAGTATTTTGTCTGACACTTTTTCAAGATTCTTAGTTTCTTTGTATTGGGCTAGAACATATTCCTTTAGCTCAGGGAAGTTTGTTATTACCCACCTTCTGAAGCCTGCTTTTGTCAATTCATCAAATTCATTCTCCATCCTGTTTTGTTCCCTTGCTGGTGAGGAGTTGTGATCTCATGGTGGGGGAGAGGTGTTTGGTTTTTGATGGGTTCATCCATTTTGCGCTGGTTTCTTCCCATCTTCTTGGATTTATCTAGCTTTGATCTCAGGTAGCTGCTTGGGGAGGTAGCCTTTCCTTTGTCTGCCTGCAGTGGCACTGCTAGGCTGTCATGGATTCAGTGGAGCTGTGTCTTTTGTTTACTCAGGAAGATTAGGCCCACCTCTGCAGTGGCGGCTGCCCTTCCCTCCCACCCAGCTCGATCATTCCTGGTTGCTCTCTATCTGATATGGTGGCTGGGAAATCCTCAAGCGAGAGGGCTTCAGCCTGCTGAGATTTGCCCTGCGGTATAGCCTGACTCCCTGCTTTCAGTTTACCTTCTTTCTGGGTGGTGGGTAGCTCCATCCCACCAGCTTTCTAGATGTCAGCCAGTGCTTCCACATAGATCTGTGCCAACAGCCCTGCACTGGCAGAAGTTGCTGTTCAGCCCTGTTCAGACAGCTCACAGGGGCTTTCCAGCCTGGCAAAGATCTCCTGTTCTGTGGGTTGTAGAGGGCTTGGGTGAAGTGTTGTATCTGAATGAAGCCCTGTAGAAGGAGAGCCCCCAGTCTTCCAGTCAGTTGCATGCACCTTGCAGTTGGGGCAGCGCCCTGCCCTGCCTCAACTTGTTCTCTTTGGTTTATACCCACTGTCCAACCAGACCCACAAAATGAACAGTGTACCTCATTTGGAACTGTGTAGACCACTAGGCTTCTGCATCTGTCTCGCTGGCAACTGTGATCTGGAGCTGCCTCTATTCGTTCATCTTGAAGCCATCCCCCAGAATTTCTTCCTTTTTAAAAGTTGAATAGTATGACAACCTTTAAAAGAAGGAATATATATATATATATATATATATATATATATATGCCACATTTAAAAAATCTATTCATCTATTGATGAACACTTAGGTTGGTTCCAGAACTTGGTAATCAATTGTGAACAATGCTGCAATGAACATGGGAGTGCATACATCTTTTTGACATACTGATTTTATTTCCATTGGATAAAACTTAGTAATGAGATTTTTGGAACATATGATAATTCTATTATGCAGTTTTTGAGGAACTAACGTACTGTTTTCCATAAGGGCTGCACCAATTTACATTCCCACCAACAGTGTGCAAAGGTTTCCTTTTCTCAACCTCCTGGCCATCACTTGTTTTTTTTCTAGTCATTCTAACAGATGTGAGATAATATTTCATTGTGTAGTTTTAATGTGCATTTCTCTGAGGATTAGTGGTGTTGAACATTTTTTTGTATACTCATTGATCATTTATACGTCTTATCCTTTGCCCATTTTTAATAGTGTTGTGTTCTTCCTATTGAGTTGAGTTCCCAATATATTTGGAATATTAACTCCTTTTTAAAATATGTGATTTGCAAATATTTTCTCTGATTTCATAGCTTGTTTCTTCACTCTTTCTTATTTCCATGGCTGTGCAGAAACTTGTTTCATTTGATGTAATCCTGTTTGTCAATTTTCACTTTTATTGCCTTGAATTTGGGGTCATACCCAAAAAGTCATTGCTCAAACAAATGCTATGTAGTTTTTCTACTGTTTTGTTCTAGTAGTTTAAGAATTTCTGGTCTTACTCTTAAGTCTTTAATTCATTTTTAGTTTTTTTTCTTGTATATGGTGTGAGATAAGGGTCCAATTTGATACTTCTCTATATGGATATTCAGTTGTCCTAACAGCATTTATTGAAGAAACTGTCCTTTTCCCACTGTTTGTTCCTGTCACCTTTGTCAAAAATCAATGGAACATAAATGTGTGGATTTATTTCTGGGTTCTCTATTCTGTTCCATTTCTCCATGCATCTGCTTTTATGCCAGTATCTTGCTATTTTAATTAACATAGCTTTGTAGTAGAATTTTAAGTCAGGTAGCGTGTTGCCTTCAGATTTGTTCTTTTTGCTCAAGACTGTTTATAACAATTTGGGATCTTTAATGGTTTCATGCAATTTTAGGATTTTTCTTCTATTTCTGTGAAAAATTTCATTGGAATTTTGATAAGAATTGTATGGAACAGTGTCTTGCTTTGTTGCCCAGGCTGGGGTGCAATGACACAATCTGGGCTCACTGCAATCTCCACCTTCCAGGTTGAGGTGATTCTCGTATCTCAGCCTACTGAGTAGCTGAGACTACAGATGAGCGCCATCACACCCAGTTAATTTTTGTATTTTTAGTAGAGGTTTGGGTTCGCCATGTTGGCCAGGCTGGTCTCAAACTCTTGGCTTCAGGTAATCCACCCACCTCAGCCTACCAATGTGCTGGGATTACAGGCATAAGCCACAACACCTAGCCAAGTATTGTAGATCACTTTGGGTAGTATAAACAATATTAATAATATTTATTCTTTCAATCCACAACAATGAAATAGATTTTCATTTATTTCTGCCTTTTTCAATTTTTTGTCAATGTTTCATACTTTTCAAGTCTTCCACTTCCTTGGCTAAATTTATTCTAATATTTTTATTTTTTGGTAGCTATCGTAAAGAGCATTGTTTCCTTGACTTCTTTTTCAGGTAGTTCTTTATTAGTGTATAGAAATGCTAATTTTTTTGTATGTTAATTTTGTATCATGCAACTTTATTAAGTCAGTTTATTAGTTCTAATGGTGTTTTAGTAGCATCTTTAGGGTTTTCTATGTATGAGATCATGTCATCAACAAACAGGAACAATTTTACAATTTAACCTTTTTCTTTCCTATTGGGATGACTTTCATTACTATCTCTTGCCTAATTGCTCTTTCTAAGACTTCTTGTACTATATTAAATAGAAGTGGTAAGAGGCATAGACCAATGGAACAGAATAGAGAACCCAGAAATAAAGCCAAATATTTAGCCTACTGATATTCAAAAAAGCAACAAAAACATAAAGTAGGGAAAGGACATTTTATTCAACAAATGGTGCTGGAATAATTGGCAAGCCACATAGGGAAGAATGAAACTGTATCTTCATATCTCACCTTATATAAAAATCAACTCAAGGTGGATCAAAGACATAAATCTAGGACCTGAAACCATAAAAATTCTACAAGATAACACTAGAAAAACTCTTCTAGACCTTGGCCTAGGTAAAGAGTTCATGACCAAGAACCCCAAAGCAAATTCAACAAAAACAAAGATAAATAGATGGGGCTTAATTAAACTGAAAAGTGTCTGCACAGCAAAGGAAATAATCAGCAGAGTAAACAGCCCACAGAGTGGGAGAAAATCTTTGGAAACTATGCCTCCAACAAAGGACTAATATCCAGAATCTACAAGGAACTCAAACCAGCAAGGAAAACAACAAATAATCTCATCAAAAAGTGGGCTAAGAACATGAATAGACAATTCTCAAAAGAAGATATAAGAATGGTCAAGAAATATACGGAAAACATGCTCAACATCACTAACTATCAGGGAAATGCAAATCCAAACCACAATGTGATACTACCTTACTCCTGCAAGAATGGCCATAATTAAAAAATTAAAAAAAATACATGTTGGAATAGATGTGGTGAAAAGGGAACACTATGGAAAAAAGTATGGAGATTCCTTTAAAAACTAAAAGTAGATCCTGTGTGTGTGTGTGTGTGTGTGTGTATGTGGATGTATACATACCATGGAATACTACTCAGCCGTAAAAAAGAACAAAGTAATGGCATTTGCAGCAACCTGGATGGAGTTAGAGACCATTATTTTAAGTGACATAACTCAGGAATGGAAAACCAAACAATGTATGTTCCCACTTATAAATGAAAGCTAAGCTGTGAGGACACAAAGGCATAAGAATAATACAATGAAATCTGGAGACTTTGGAGAAAAGGTGGGAGGGTGGTGAGGGATAAAAGACTACATATTGGGCACAGAGTACACTACTCGGGTGACCAAAATCTCAGAAATCACCACTAAAGAAGTTATCCATGTAACCAAACACCACCTGTTCCCCCAAAACTATTAAAATAATAAATAATTTTTTAAAAAGATAAAAATAAAAAAGAAGTGATAGAAGGATTCTTGTCTTGTTACTGATCTTAGAGAAAAAACTTTCAACTATTCACCAGTATGATGTTAGTTATGGGCTTATCATATATGTTCTTTATTTTATTGAGGTCCATTTCTTCTATATCTAATATTTTGAGAGTTTTTTAAATTATGAAAGGATGTTGAATTTTTTTCAAATGCTATTTCTCAAACTATTGAGATGATCATATGGTTTTTGTCCTCTATTCTGTTAATGTGGTGTATCACATTTATTGATTGAATTCCTGTGATAAATCTCATTTTTCATGATGAATGATTCTTCTAATGTGCTGTCAAATTCAGTTTGTTAGTATTGTGTTGAGGATTTTTGCATTCATGTTCATCAGGGGTATTGCCTGTGATTTTCTTTTCTTGTAATAACCTTGTTTGGTTTTGATATCATAGTAATGCTGGGCTCATAATGAGTTTGAAAGTGTATCTTCCTCTTCAATTTTTGGAAGAGTGTGAGAAAGTTTAGTGTTAGTTTTTCTTTAACGATTGGTAGAATTCAGCAGTGAAGTCATAATGTCCTGGCCTTTCTTTGATGGGAAACTTTTTATTACAAATTTAATCATCTTGTTTTTGTTCTGTTCAGATTTTCTGTTTCTCTATGATTCAATCTTGGTAGATTGTATATGTCTAGAAATTTATCTAGTTTTCTAGGTTATTCAATTTGTTGGTGTACTCATGTTCCTAGTAGCTTCTTATGATCCCTTGTATTTCTGTGGTATCAGTTGTGATGTCTTCGCTTTTGTTTCTGATTTTTTCTTTTTTCTTTTTCCTTTACCTAGCTAAAAAATTGTCACTTTTTTGATATAGACATTTATTGCTACAAACTTTCCTCTTAGAACTGCTTTTGCTATATCTCATTAGTTTTGGTATGTTTTGCTTCTATTTTTCTTTGACTCAGAGTTTTCTACTTTTTAAAAAAATTTTCATTTCATTGACCCATTGGTTGCTTGGGAGCATGTTTAGTTTTCATGTATTTGTTATTTTTTGAAATTTGTCCTGTTACTGACTTATGGTTTCATATCATTATGTTTAGAAAAAGATACTTGGCATGATTTCAATCTTCTTAAATAAGACTCATTTGATAGATCAACATATAATTTATGCTGGAGAATATTTCATTTGTTCTTGAGAATAATTTATATTCTGTTGCTATTGGCTGGAGTGTTCTGTATATGTCTGTTAAGTACATTTAGCCTAAAATATAGTTTAAGTTCAATGGTTTTTTTAAACTGATTTCTCTCTGAATAATCTGTCCATTGCTGAAAGTAAAGTATTAAATTCCCCAGCTATTGTATTATAGTGTATCTCTCCCTTCAGATCTATTAATATTTGCTTTATATATTTTGGTGCTTCAGTGTTGGGTGCATATATATTTATAAATGTTCTCTTCTTTTCCTGAATTGAGCACTTTTTCATTATATAATGACCTTGTCTGTTTTTACAGTTTTTGAGTTAAAGTCTATTTTATCTGATATAAATACAGCTATACCTGCTCTCTTTTGGTTTCTGTGTGCATAAATATATTTTCCCATTTCTTCTACGTATGTTCTTACAGGTGAAATGAGTCTTTTGGTGGCAGCAGATAGTTGAATTGTGTTTTTTAAATCAATTGAGCCACTTTATGTCTTTTGATTGGCCAGTTTAATCTATTAACATTTAAGGTAATTATTGATAGACCATGACTTACTGCCGCCATTTTGTTAATTGGTTTCTGGTAGTTATATGGAGCCATTGTTTCTTTTTTCCTTTCTTACTGTCCTCTTTTGTGATTAGGTAATTTTATCCAGTGGTATGCTTTGATTTCTTATTTTTATCTTTTGTGTGTCTACTATAGGTTTTTGCTTTGTGGTTACCATAAAACTTATATAAAATAACTTATCATTTTAAAAGGATTTTATTTTATTTTTTAAATTATATTTTAAGTTCTGGGGTACATGTGTGGATCATGCAGGATTGTTACATAGGTATACACATGCCATCGTGGTTTGCTGCATCCATCCCCCTGTCATCTACATTAAGTATTTCTCCTAATGTTATCCCTCCCCAATCCCCTCACTCCCTGCTTCCCCTCCCCTAGCCTCCCCACCCCCAACAAGCCTGGGTGTGTGATGTTCCCCTAAAGCTGACAATGGCTTCACTTTGACTGCATATAAAACTCTATACTTTTTCCTTCTCCAACTCATCTTATGTTTTTGATGTCACAGTTTACTACTTTTCTATTGCATATGCCCTAACAAATTATTGAATCTATTGTTTTCAATAGTATTGTTTTCAACCTTCATAGTAAAGATATAAGTAATTCACACATCATTATTACAATATTAAAGTGTCCTGAATTTGACTATGCATTTACTTTTGCTTATAACCTTTATATGCTCATATGTCTATGTGTTAGTAATTAGCATCCTTTTCTTTCAGTTTAAAGAACTCTATTTAGCATTTCTTGTAAGACAGGTATGGTGTTACTGAATTCCCTCGGCTTTTTTTGGGGGAAAATATTTATATCTTTTTTATTTCTGAAGGACAGCTTTGCCTTGTACAGTATTCTTTTTGTCAATTGTTCTCCTTCAGCACTTTGAATATATTATCCTACTCTCCCCTGGCCTATGAGGTTTCTCCTGAGAAATCTGCTGCTTGCCTTATTCAAACTCCCTTATATATAATTTCCTTTATTTTGTTTCTCCTGCCACTTTCCGCATACTCTCTTTTTCTTTTATTTTTTGATATTTTGATTATAATAGGTCTTGATGCAATCTTGTTTGATTGAATTTTGTTGGAGACCTTTCATATTCCTGTATCTAGATATTTATATCTTCCCCCAGATTTGGAAAGTTTTCTGCTATTATTTCTTTAAATAAGCTTTCTACCACTTTCTTTCTCCCTCTTTTTAAGCTCCTGTAACTTGAATATTTGCTCTTTTGCCGCTGTTCTATAACTTGCATAAACTTTCTTCATTCCTTTCCTTTCTTTTTTCTTTTCTAACTGCATATTTTCAAATAACTTGTCTGAGTTCACAGTCTTCTACTTGATGAATTCTGCTCTTAATACTCTATTATATGTTTCATTTCATACATTGTATTTTTTAGTTCCAAAAATTACTGTTCAATTTTTTAAAAAACATCCATCTTTCTGTTAACATTTTTATTTTGGTTGTTTATTGTTTTCTTTATTACACTGAATTGTTTCTCTTTATTTTATTGAAGTTTTTTTGAGCTTCCTTAAAACAATTAGTTTGAAGTTAGATTACTTGTCAGATAGTTACTATAGCTCTGGCTCTTTTGGGTCAGCTACAGGGAAATTATTGTGTCTTTTTGGTGGTACTATGTCTCCTTTGCTTTTCATGTTCCTTGTAGACATACATTGATGCTTTTGGTGGCGCAGTCACCTCTATCAGATTTTATAGGCTAGTTTTGGCATGTAAAGACCTTCCTCCATGGGTGGGCAGTACGAAGGACACTTGTTGGGTATGGTACAGCAGTTTTGGCACCAGTGAGGGTGCAGCTATATATTCTCTGTGTAGTTCTGTGAGCTGAGATGGGTGCTGTCACAGATTGTAGGAATTCTCAGCAGTCAATACTGTGGAAGTTTGCAGTGATGGTGAGAATTGTTGGGGTCTTCAGTGATTATGATTGATAGTGTCCTCCTGGTCTCTTTCTCCTACTAGTCAAGTTGGGTTCAGAGCATCTCTCTTGAAACTGGGTCTGGCTTATGGCCTGCTCACAGTGGTGGTATCGACAGTGTCTGATGAGTCATGCCCAAAGGAGTGGTCTTGTGCTGAGGCTTGAAACACAGGCATGTATGGAAGGACTGTAGTTCCAGGGTATGAGGTGGTAAAGGCACTATGTTTGGAGTGCAGGAACTCCTGGTGCTGCATTGGTAAAACTGTGTAAGGTGCACATGTTTGTAAAGCAGCCAGGGAGTCAAGAATGGGAACATAGGCATGTGCAGAGTTATAGTGGCTACAGGGTCACAGCAAGGCCTAGTTCTTTATGGAAGCTGAGCTAGTGCCCAGAGAGCAGGCACGCTCAGAGAGACCTTGTCTTGCAACCCAGATTGCGAACAAGCTCACTACAGCAGAAGCTCCAGTATCTGAGACATGGGTGGGTTCAGTGCATTCACATCTGGAGTGTATGCACTTTTGGCGCAGCCACCACTTGGAGGTCAGGGTACATGTGAGGTTGTGAGGTAATAGCTTCTTTCCTGAAACAACTAGTTACTGCTTCTTGAAAGATGAGAAAAAGGAAGAGGTGTGCAATATGTCTCCTTCTGGAGTTCACCAATAAGCATGACTGTTGGTTACCTCAGTGGCAAAAGATGCCAGTGTCTTCTGTGAAGCAGGCCACTGGGAACCATGAGGGTTTGTTTTGTGGATAGCTATCTGTATTTATTTGCGTTGTAGGGGAATAAAGGCTAGTATCTCCTACTCTGCCATCCAGGTGATATCACCCCAATGAATATGCCTTTTGATCTCAGTTAGAACCTCTCACTTTTATGAAATATGCTTTGATGGAAGTTTTGAGTAGGTGCTGCATTAGACAAATTTCACCCTAAATTTTTATTCCAAAGTTTTCTTCCCCATCCACTTCCTTTACCTCAGCTGTTTTGGCAACACTTACACATATTTTAGAAGTTGGAGATTTTTCTATCTACTTTGAAAATGGCATTTGCTTTATAAATTCTCCTTGTTGTTTTGGATAATTTATACAAGGAGATGTTGAGATATTGATTTATAAAATTTGTTCATCCTGGAAGTCCTGAATTTTTAAAATAACAACTAAACATTGAAAGTAAGAATTGCTTAATATAAAGGGAATTAATATTTTCAAATAGTAGTGTAAAAATACCTTTATTGATATAAGACATTTATTTAATATTATTGAGTCAAAATTTATGTTATGAAGTGTTATATATAGTAGATATTATTTTGGAAAAAGTAGTGTAATATGAAAAAGAAAATGAGGAAGGCTATGCACCAAACTACAGACATATTTCAATGTTTACATTTGAATATTTTAAATTATCTCCTTTTTGATAAATGGTTTTTAATGTGTTTTAAACAAATAGCACGCATTTATAATGTAAAATTGCTATTTCTTCAGATTATAGTAAGCACAGAATTTATGTTAGAACAGGACAATATAAATTACAATGAAAATTAGCATTCTATCATCACTCGGTATTGCTATATCCTTCTGAGGATATAAATTCATACCTATGAGCTTACACTACAATGTTTGTTAGCATGAAACAATTAAATTAAAAATAGAAATAATTTTTATTTTTACCTTATAACAGGAATCATTCATTTTTACAATATCACCCATGAGACCATCTAAATCAGAGCCAGACTTGGTAGAGATCAAACTTCAATGTAGAATACATTTTTTCCTTTAAGCAGCAACTTGAATGGCAAAAAATTCACAATGAAGCTTCAGGGATTGATATGGATGCAGAATTATGAGATATATTACTACTATAGATGGAACAGAGCCTTATTGTATATTATATATATGAGTTTCTTCCAACTGATGCAAAAAAGTATATTCTATAGATTAGTTACACTGTTTCTCTTTCTCTCTTTTTCTATCAGTTGGATTGGCTGTCTGCTTATTACTGAGCAAAGAGCATGAAGTTCTCTGTCATTATATTAATTTTCTCTTCCCTAGGTGCATTTGTAGACTGTAAAAATGGCATTGCACCAAGATTGCAATAGTCCATGCCTTGATTTCCAAGAGCACTGTGAGAACCTGGAAATAATATCCATTTAGGTAGCCCTCTCTATAAAATGAGTGCAAGATAATGATGCTTCTTTGATTTGTAGCAGCATCTGTATTTGCAGTATCTGTAATGTTCACAAGTTTGCCATTTAAAGGTTTATCCAAAACCTTTGATTTACTATTACTCATTACTGCTATTGATGGCCAGGTACCCAGAACTGTGATTTTTAAAGTGTGCCTAATGCTGTTATACTCTGTTCAATTTGTATCTGTATGTCCTGAGTTATTTTACAGACTGTAAATTTTAAAATCACCTGTGTCAGCCTTTAAATACAGTCAGGATATCTGGAAGGAACTAACTTGAATCTGAGTTTAATTTATTTGTTCAAAAAATTCTTATGAAATGCCATAAGGTACTGGGAGTACAGGGATGAATAATCTCTGTGTCACATCTGTAAGCCCAAAACCATCAGGAATAAATCTGTAGCCATATGAAGATAAATTTATTGACTTATGGCTATGAGAGAGACCACACACCATGGGGAAACATGGACCTTCATAAGAGGAGGATATTAAGAATAATTTACTATAGGATTTGTGTTAGTGTTAGGTATTTTTCAGGAGGGTTCAAGAATATGAGGTTTCTCTGGATTGGGTGCTTTCGGAAAACAGGGTGATTATTCCATGGAATATTTTAATGAATCTTATCTAGAGGGTGGGAAGAATAAATATGAAGGTAAGTCCATAACTGGCGAAACAGCACTCATTATTCCTGTTAACTAGGAGAGGAGGATGTTGGTGATTTTTGCTGTTTCCACTTTGATCTTATTTTTGTATGTGCTTTGCCAAGGTCATGAAATAGTCTTCTTCTTTTTGATTTTTGATTTCACTTTATTGATGTAAATGCTCTGTGAGCTTAATTTTAACAGACGAATGACACAGCTTAGCTGAGAGTGCCAGGCCAGCTCCTAATAACACCAATACCTAGATTTTAGTGTCAGATGAGTTCTTATGTGTCAGAGTCTAGTTTTCTTTTCCTTGTCTGTAATTTTCCTATAACGTCATTGTCTTGTTTGGGTATTGGGGTAATTATGGGATCACAGAATGATTAGGAAGTACTCCATCTACTTCTGCTTTCCGGAGGATATTGTGATAAGTTGGCATCATTTCTTCTTTAGATGTTTGCTAGAATTCACCAGTGAAAGAAAGCTGGTGCTCCTTTTTGGAAGGTTATTAATTACTGCTTTAATTTCTTTAGTACGAGTATTTTGGTTATCTAATTCTTCTTTCATGGGTTTTGATAGTTTATGTCATTCAAGAAATTGGTCCATTTATCTAAATCATCAAATTTGTGAGCATAGAGTTTTTCGTAGTATTCCTTTATTAGCTGTTGAATATTCATGAGCTCAGTTGCAATGACTCTTCTTTCATTTATGATACTGATTATTTGTATCTTCTCTCTCTTTTTTTTCTGTTAGTTTGGGTAGAGATGTTTATTAATTTTTTTGATCTTTTCAAAGTATAACTTTTAGTTTCTTTGATTTTTCTCTATTTTTCTGTTTTTAATTTTATCACTTTTTGCTACTATTTTTTCTTTTGCTTGCTTTAGGCTCAATTCCTTTTAAAAAAGGAATTTGAAATTTTTTCTAATGTGAAATTTTAGATTATTGATTTTATATCTTCTGTTTTCTAATATATGCATTACATTTTTATTTAGTTAAACTATTTAGAATTTTTTGAGAGTTTTATTTCACGGATTACTTACAGATGCGTGATTTAGTTTCCAAATGTTTGGGGATTTTTCCAAGTATCTTTCTGTTTGTCTTTGACCCCTTCTGTGATCCCAGTTATGTGTGACACATTTTGTTATTGTCTCATATTCTTGAAGGTTCTGCATATTTTTGGTCTTTTTTTCTTTTGCATTTCAGTTTGGGAAGTTTCTATCTTTAATCTCTCCTCAGTCATATTTGGTATACTAATTCTCTTTCCAATAATGTCAAAAATTAGGTCACATCATCTGTATCTGAGTCTGATGACTGCTTTGTCTCTGCAAATTGTTTGCTCTTGGATTTTTGTCTTTATGATCTTTTTTGAAGACCGGATTTGTCGAATAGAGTAACAGGAACAGAGGTAAACAGGCCTGTAATGAGAAGTCATATATTAACATGGTGAAGATCTCATCTGTATTTATGTCTTCTGTAGCCATAGGAGCCAGATTATTCAAATTTTTTCTAGTTTGTTATTTTGGTTTCCCCTCTTGACCTTGGGCTTCTCTGAGATAGTCCGTGTCTTATAGCTCTCTCAGTTGTAACTCTCCATATTATACCGGAGCTTTGTATGCAGTAAGATGCTAGAGAGGGAGAGTATTTTATAATTTTCTGATTAGATTTCTGACTTTTGGTAGGTCTGTGCAGCAAGGCTGTAATTTCCTGTTTCTCCAGTGGTAAGGTTCTCACCTGCTCCCTACCACCTTCCCTAGCTGCAGCATTTCCAGTCTATTCTTTGACACCCTGACCCTTGTTAACCTTTATTCCTCTTAATGGTAGGAGGGGTTAGAGGGAGATAGAGGGGGAGGAATGCTCTTCTCCCAGCTGTGATAGACTATGGAAATGGCCTTTTCACCTGACCAATAGACCTTGGTTATGGAGTAGCCCCTTGTCATATTTCACAATGACTATTCTTCCCCTCCCTTTAACAGACACACAAGGGGCCAAGACCCTAGATCTTTCTAGGATTTTCACTGGGAGAAGCTGGTAGAGTTTATGGAAGTAAGGTCCAAAATATTGCGAGGATCTTGCTAAGATTGCGGCCCCGAGGAATTTCTTATTCTGAAGCTAGTCTACACACAGCCTCCAGTAAGCCATGACAATTACTATTTAAGTGTTTCTATTAGTTACTATCTTCAAAGGTGTCTTTTCACAGTAAGAAGTTTTTGGATGTGTTTCTTTAATGGGCTTATCTCTTCAGATTTCCTGGTGGCGATTTTTCCTGTGACTTTAGCTTCTCTGAATCCAATGAAAAGACATTATTTTCAGATTGTCCAGCTTTTTCTTGTTGTACAGACAAGAGTTATAACTTGCAGGGACTTTATATGTCAAATATGAAACTGTAAGTCCTCTTTCAAGCTTTAAAATAAACCAAACATGCCACTAAAAACAGAAATCGCAAACTGACTTAATATAAATATTGGCTGGCACAAACTTTTTTTGGTACTCAGTAGTTATATTTGATAATAGTATAGCCGTAAAATAACGTCCTTATCAGTATATATGATTTAAAGATGCCAATTTCCTATATTTCAATGTGATATCACTATTAGAATGTTTTCCTAGAAGAGTAATGTAACTTTTTTAACTTTTAAAATGAGATAAAATCTGAATTGCAGTTATAAAAATATCCATGTTAGACTCCTTTAGTAAGTTTTATCTGTGGTTTTCAAAGCATTTATAGACATTCCTTCTTTAACTGTCCTTTTCATGGTGCAAACAGGATGACGTGATGTATCTTTAGATATTTTAACCTAAAAAATGGAGACACCAAAAGATCAAGTAATTATTTAAATGTTAATTAACATCAATCCCATGCACTTGACATCCTCATGATTCTAGAATAATTTCAAGCTTGGCTATGTCAAATAGTGAAGTAACTAAAATTCAGTTAGAATGTTCGGACTTTAAGATTAGAAGTTAGAAAAGTTATTATTTTATATATGAGAACAATCAGAAGAAATTCTCGGGAATTAAATATAAAGCTGGAATCAGAACAGAAACTTTTCATAAGTCAGGCTTGTAAGTATTGGACAACATAGTTTGCAGTGATATATACATGTCAATCATCTTCAAAGAGACATTTTTATTAACCTCACAGCATACGTGCTGTAGTCCTTCTTCCAATAAGCAATAGAAGTGGAATATACAAGTAAGACTTATTGACAAAGATAGGTAACATTTTTAACTATTATAAATATTGGTGGTTTTCTTTTACTCTATTTCTCTGTAGCTTAATGCGTACTTGCTTGTTTTTGCTTGGCATGTCATCAACTCTTCAACCGAGGTCTGCTTCTTGATTACTTTGCTTAAATTTCAGATCAATTTAGGATAGATAAATAGGGCATCACCTATCTTGCAGGTAGAATTTTATTTTCAAGGTCACAAAGCAGTAAACATATGTGAGAGACTGATGCATTTTATTGTTAAGTATTTAGTTTTATACATGCTATAGGATGCTACAGTAGTTAACCATAGTTACCTACGAAAGAGGTTTCAGAGATGTAAAAACTGGAAACTCACTCTACATCTCCTGGGAAGTTTTTAATGAGAACAATGTAAAGAATTCCATGGCACAATGAAGACAACAGACGGCTAAGATAAGGCTTGTGATTCTGAGAAAGTGATGGGGAAGCTAGACCCCAGAGATGTACCAAGAAGAAAGGAATGGCTTATTGACTCACTATTAATCATGTCTCTCCCACTGCTCAGTTTGGGCTAAGTTTGCAGGCAGCCATCAATAACCAGGGGCCTCTCATCCATTTCTAAATCTGCTAGCCTGGGTCTAGGGAGGTACAACAAATAGCTGCCCATAGTGTTGAACACAAAGTGATCTGTGGGTGAGATAAAAAGGGTATAAGAATTACAATATGCAAATCCCCCAAATGCTGAATGATAGCTAACCCTCTGATATTCTGATACTTCTCTGGTGTTTTTCACTTTTATTTTCTTCTCTTCTCCTCTCCCCAAAGCCAGATAATGTTATATTGTCAAGGAAGTAGTTTGGGAAGGGTAGTGGTCATGGATTAGTAGGGAAAAGGATCAGGGCATTATTTGCATGTTTTTCCCAAATTAAACTTTAATGTACAACTTCTAATGCCTTCCAAACAGCTGTGGTGGATATAAAACTGTTACCTTACACCAGGGGTTCCCAAATTTTGCTGCACATTTTAAAACACCACCTGGGTGTCTTAAAAAAGTATATATGCCTACCTTCTTCCCCAGACATTCTGACTTAATTGGTATTAGCAGTTATTTGGGCACTGGGATTTTTCAAAAGCTCCCTAGGTGATTCTAATGTGAAGCAAAGTTTTGGAACCACTACTTTACTCTCTGAAATTTTGGTATACATTTTATTCTTCCTTTGTAGGAATCAAATATCCCTGTAGAGATTTTGTCCCTATATTTCAGTTTGCGAGTGTACAAACTAATACGATGTTTATTTAGTTGTTATCTTTATATGGGCCCAATGTGACTTCTAAATAGTTATTTCCAATTAGCTAAGAGTTTACTACATATTTTTATGAGTGAGAAATTAGAACAAATTATTGGCATCCCCCAACTTCCAATATTGCACAAATAATCCCAGAAGGATGACAATTGTCCACTCTTTAAATTATTTGGCGAAATTACTCAAACAATACTGGTAATAAATTCAAAGAATTAAAAATTGTAAAATTGTTGTAATTACTATTTACTGGCTTCTGGGTTGGAGACAGTAGTTAGCACTTCTGTATCCCTGGCATTATACTAAAAATCATATTTAAATTAACTTTAATTTCCACCAAATTTTGTGTATGTTTATTTCAATTTGCCAATGAAAGACGAAAGTAATACAATAGACTCATCTCTCTCATGAATATTTGTACTTGAAAGAAAATATTATGGAGAAGAAAATTATAAAGCTTAGAATGGATCTCTAATCATGAAACTTTAGGCATCAGGCAGAACATTATCTTTAGAAGAAGTGACTTGACATTCTATCTCAATGACATTATCTGTTCATTCATTTTTCCTATCCTTATTTTATCCATGGCCAATTCTGATCCATCTTTTCTTAGTTTCAAATGTGAAATTATCCCACTACTTAGTTTCAACATGTCAGCTTGGAATACATGGAAATAAAAACCTGAACAAAGCAAGACTCCTTGGAACACTACTTAGCATTTGTAAGTTCTTTGTAGATGGCAATCATTTTTTTTTCAACTGAGGCAGAAACACAACTAAATGAAATGTCTCCTTTAAAAAGAAAATTTTGCCTTTATGCACATTTCTAGCTTAGCAGGTAACATAATATAGCATGGAGAACTAGCATCTCAGATTTTCTCTCTCCTGGTTAAAGCATCATGATCAGTCACATGGTCACTCAAGTCTGAAGTCTTGAAGTGATTTGATAATTTTATCTTAACCCATTTAATTGGTCACTAACTCCTATAAGGGCTACATTTGAAAACCCTTGATTTTATCCTATTTTACTCTTCTCACTGCTCTGCCTTAATTCTGGCCCTAATCTTTTATTTGAATCAAAACCATTGTTTCTAACTGTTTCGCCTAGAAAACATATTTACCCTAAATATGATATGCACAGTGGCCCAGTTTCATGTGAGCTGTGAGACCTGAAAGTCATACAATATATTCAGAAGCAAAAATTCTGACCAAATAAGAGGAAGAGAAGTTTACACAAATTTTTTACTTTTTTTAAAAAACTCTTTTATTATGAAGTATAATCCACATATATAAATGCATATAAAACAAATTTGCAGCTCAATGAATTACTCCCGCACTCCACACTCACACACACATGAAACTCAGGCAGCCACCACCCATGGGAAAGAATATGGCTGGAGAGTTGCCGTACTCCAAAAACTCCCCTTCTGTTTCCTCTCAATCAATCCTGGTAATAAATTCAAAGAATTTATTTCTCCCTTACCAGTTATAGCCTGTTATCATGACTTCTACTACAGCTTAGTTGTGCCTGTTTATAAATGATATGTAAATGGAATCATACATTATGCTACATCTAGAACCTTTTACTCAGCATTTTGTGCATGTTTCACAGTTCTTCCCTTTCATGCCATCATGTTCAATGTGGGTGTGAACTGGGCTAAGAGTTGCCTTTCCTCAGGTCTGAGAGCATCTCACACACATATAATTCCCTGTTCTTTTATTATTCTCTCTCCCATTAGATTCCATGATGACAGTGAAATTCACAGACAAAGAGGCTCTTTTTCCTTTCCGTAGGGTCCCAGCAGGGCAGGAGGTAGCCTGATGGAAGGTGATGAGGAGAGAAGGGTTCTATGACCTACTTCCCCATGCATAGCTTCTACCTTCTGAAAGGTTTTACAGAGAGGACTCATTACCAGTCCTCATTAATTGACTTCTAGGTGCCTTGAAAAGGTAATCACTTGTTGCATTTACTATCATTTTATGTTCATTTAAAAACAAGGTAAAATATTTTTTCCTCACTTCGAGATGGCAATACAAAAATAACTTTCATGTCCTTCTAGACAGAAAGAAATCTTCTAGGCCATTTGGGGCATTGTAGAGTAGGTAGTCTTATGCATGTACATTTATTCTTATATTCAAATAATAGTTTAATGAGATCTATAATAGAGTGTATAGAGATAATACAGAAATGCAAAGCCTTCTGTTATATTTGATAATTTAATTACTATTAAGATGAATTAAGAAAATGCACATAGATTCTATAACGAGTGGATTTTCTTTTTAAAATCTTTTTTATTATAACTTATAAAATTGCACGTTTGCAACTTCTGTTGCTTACATTTCCTATACCTAGCTACTTCATGTTTCTGTATCTTTCATCCTGCTGTTCCCTTTGCCTGGAGTTCCTTTCCCAGCTTCCCCTTTTCAAGGCCATGTTCAAGTGATGTCTTCCCAGGAAGGCATTTCTAAACTCTAGTTTGGGAAGATGACACTCTTTTATGCTCATATAACACTCTGTCTTGGTCTGTCTTATAATTTAATTATATTATATTGAAATCCTTTATATTTTCTGTTTCTCTCACAAAACTTAGGCTGTTCAAGATCAGTTACTTTTTGTATTATTTATATATCCCAGCACAATTCCAAACAGGGAGCAAACACTTGATAGTTGCAGAAGTCAGTTAGTGAATGTGCTGTAGTGCAGAGCTTCTCCAAGTGTGACTCCAGACCAAATATTATCCCTGCGATCTGGGAACTTGTTAGAAATGTAAATTCTCCAATTCCACTCCAGACTTATTGAATCAGAAACTTTGGGCCCCAGCAATTTGTGGATTAACAAACCTTCCAGGTGATTCTGATTATAGTAAAGTTTGGGCACTATTAATCTCAGACGGTTTGCTTGACCTTTGGATGATGGGCAAGGTCTAAATGCCTTTTAGCATGGCTTCTCATTATAAAATCTCACAATCATATGAAAATTCCTGCAACTGCCACTTTCAAAAGAGCCTCATTTATTCTTCCTATATTTAAGTTTAAATCAAGTTTAGGAGGAAAATCACCTCAAAAATTGTTTTGTTTTCTTGATTCTGAGTAGGTCAGGGATCTGACAAAGTTATTAGGAAGCAGAAAATTTATTGGGCATCTTTACTGTAAATATAGATTAGATGTTAAATGAGTATTTCAGAGCCAGATGCAAGGGTCTCCAGTGCCCCTGCTTCTCATCTATAGCCTGTGCTTCCTCTGTATAGTTGCAACTTTCAGACTCTATTTGAAATAGAAGCAGTACAACTTCAAAGTCAAGAGACAGCTACTCTCTAGTTCCCCCATAAAAACTTGACAATGCACCAGACTTCCAATAATTTTCTTTATGCTGATTTCTTGAAAAAGCAACTCTCCTGTGAATGTTGACGTGGTTACTTGTCTTATGATTGTTTTCCTGTGTATGGAAAAAAATTCAATTTAGTGCCAACCATTAATCATATCTTAGGCTATTTGTACCTGAACATGAAAGGTGTACATCTTAAGAAAATCCATCATGATTACAGTGAAACACAGACCAAAAGCCATGGTCTTTTAGTTAATATGACCAAGGACTTTTTGGCTATAAATTTTGAGATCAAATTTATTATATATGACTCTTCAGAAAGCTACATGGTCTCTGAGCACTCTAGCTAATGAACAATTCTGCTGTGATATTATGCTGCATATGTTTAATAGCATCTAACTCCTTGTTACTTTGGCATATTATTAAAGGTTCCTAGAGACATGCCAACAATGAAAATGCCACTTTACTATTCTGCTCTTCTTCCTCCCTCTACCAAAAGAAATTAACAATATACATATAGCTTTTATGGCTATGATACTAACTCATCTTTTAAACGATTCTTTTGTTATAATTTATAACAGCAAATTGTATGTTTACAAGCTCTGTTGCCTACAGTTTCTGCTAAGAGGAATTCAGATAATAAACTTTATAAATACAGTAGTCTTCTCTTATCTTTAGGGGAGATGTTTCAAGACTCCCAGTAGATGACTGAAATTGAAGAAAATACTGAACCCAATTGCCCTCAGTCAGAACAGGTTTCTGTTCATGTTTTCTACTGACAAATTTAATGACTTTTTCATTGTAACTAAGCACTTGTGCACTGTGGGCATAACTTTTTCAGTTTAAAATGTAACAGCAAAACTAGCACAGATTTTTTTTCCTTTTTCACAACTTCATGGATAGAAGGTTTATTCTTATTGTAGATCTTAGCAACTTCAACGTACATTTTTTTTTCTTTCCTTATCAAGTTGAGACTTTCACTTTTCACTTAAAGGAAACACCTTATGGCTTCTCTTTGGCATAACCAAAATGCCAATATCATTATTCTTTCACTTTGGGGCCATTTTTTAGTAAAATAAGGGTTACTTGAATGCCAGCTTTGCAACATCGTGACAGTGGATCTGATAACCACGATGGTTACTAAAGGGCAAGGAGCATCTGCAGCATGGATCTGCTGGACAAAGGGATGCATGCATGAAGTGGGACAGAGTGAGACTTTATCACACTATTCAGAACAGCATGCAATTTAAAACTTAGGAATTATTTATGGCATTTTCCATTTAATAATTTCAGAGTGTGGTTGACTGCAAGACTACTGTATAAGCACTTTAGCATGTATTATTTCTGTGGTTATATATGAAAATAAAGCATGCTGTCTTTTATATCCAAAGGAATATTTCTTTTAGTTTAACTAAATTGGCAAAACATTTTCTATGTGTAGGCACCATGAGGACACTGAAAATACTAAGATGCTAAAAATTGGTTCTTGCAAATGTCCATTTTTCTACCTTGTTTTTCCTTGATCCTTCTCTGTGCGTATCTGTGTCCTAATCTCCTCCTAATATAAGGACAGTCATATTGGATTGGAGCCCACCCTGATAGCTTTAAGTTACCTCTCTAAAGACCATATCCCTAGATCCTGTCGTATTCTGATGCACCAAGAGTCAGAACTTCAACATGTGAACCTTTGAGCAGACATAATTGAGTTTAACATTCATAGTTCTATCACCTCTAAAGTCTTCTATGCTGATACACCAATCACTGCAGACTTCTATCTCTTCAGTTCTATCACAAAACATCATGAAGCTCTCCAGTGTTGAACTGCTTGTTCTCCAGAGCATGGCTTTACATATTTTCTACCCACCTGAGCCTCCATAATGACTTTAACCACTGAAATGCCAATAGGTGAAATATTAAGTTCCAAAGTCTTTTCCAACTACCTATCCTGTAAATGATTCACTGAGTTACAAATTGGCCTGAAGAAATCACCCAAATATAAAAGTTAGGGCTGCTGTGAATTCACAGCCTTAGTTGTAAATACCCCAATTCATTCTATCTCAGCAGACAACTTTTGCCTTAATTTTTTTTTTTCTAAGAGATGGGGTCTTGCAATGTTGCCCAGGTTGGTCTCGAACTACTGTGCTGAAGTGATCCTCTCACCTCAGCCTCTTGAATTGCTGGGATTCCTGGCATGTGCCATCCAGGCATATGCCAATGTGCCTGTCTATCTATGCCTCTCTTTAAAATAGAAAATGAGTTGTTGAGTCCCTTAACTTCTTTTATATGCATATTTCCTTATGTTACAGAACATTTATTTCTGTAAATAAAATTTATTCATTTACATTTACTGTTAACTCTTACCTCTAAATGCAAAAGAAGACTGTACACCTTCCTTTAAAAATTATTTATTCCCTTTCTATTCTTTCTTTAGCCTTAGGAATTTTGTCAATTAATCACTTATTTAGCTTTTGTTTTTGCTACTAGTTCTTTTTTTAAAATCAGTATAGAAAGATACTCAACTAGTACAGTTATGCATTGCTTACTGAAACAGATGCGTTCTGAGAAATGTATTGTTAGATAATTTTGTCATTGTGTAATCAACATAGAGTATACTTTTCAAAACCTAGATAGTTTAGCCTACTATACACCTAGGCTATATGGTATAAACTCTTGCTTCTAGGCTACAAACCTGATAGCATGTTACTGTATTGAATACTATAGGCAACTGTAACACAATGGTAGGTATTTGGGTATCTCAACATATCTAAACATAGAAAAGGTACAGTGGAAATATGAAATAAAAGATAAAAAATGGTACACCTACATAGAGCACTTACCATTACAGGTAGGTAGATAGGCACTGAGCAGGTCAGGGGCGGGCTGTCCCACCTGACCCACTAGGAATGTCAGGTGCTGATCTGGCAATTATCACACTGCCTCTATAAAAATAATAATTTGGCAGCCAGGGAAAGACAATCTCCTGATGGTCCGCACCTGTTAACATTTAAAATGTTAATTGAAAGCAGGCCCCAGGGAGAAGCAACTTCCTGGGCGTGCATGCTAAGAGACAAAAATGGTGAAGTATGATCTTCCCGGTTGTACTCCACCAGAATAGGGAAGAAAGCCTCAGATGGGCGTGCATATAAAACTCCCTAAACACACTTAAGGAGGTGCTGTATGTGCTCGATTCCCAAAGGTAAGGAGAACACAGTGCTATGCAGAAAGCCCCTGAGGGAAGAATCATGGGAAAGAGGAGAGACTACAAAATCCCAGGATCAAGGTTAAAGTGGCTTTTTCTTTGCATGTTTTTTCTCCTGGACCTTCAGGTGCCACTTGAATCTCTTCCCAGGGTGCTTTCCTTTCTTTCCTGTTTTTTTTTTTTGAAGTTGAAGATTTTATTATTTATTTATTTATTTTTGCATTTTAGGTTTTGGGATACATGTGAAGAACATGTAAGATTGTGAAATAAACTTTCACTTCTGCTCTGAAACTTGGCCTCAGTCTCTTTTTCTAATTTATGCCCCTCAGTTGAATTCTTTCTTTTGAGGAGGCAAGGATTGAAATTGCTGTGGACCTGGAAGGATATGCCACTGGTAACTTGGGGTAACTCGTAACTCTGCCACCATGAACACTTCTCTACCATGATGATGCTTCTGCCCATTAGTCTAATCAAATGAGAATTGCGTAAGAGTTTTGATGAGAAATTAGGCAGCCTTTACAGTCCTGATTTTGCTCCTTCTGAATTCTCTTTGTTTCCGAATTGTAAAAACATTTTTAAAAGATGCTCATTTTTCTTCAGTTAATAATGTTAAAAATACTACATTGTCATGGTTAAAATTTCAAGACCCTCAGTTCTTTATGGATGGAGTAAATGTCTGGTATCATTACTTAACGAAGTGTCTTGAACTTGATAGAACTTAGGCTGATAAATAAAAAATATACTTTTAAATTTTATCTTTTACTATTTTTCTGCAACCTCTTGGAAGGGCCTTTGTATAATCTTACATAATGCATATACGTATTGTACATGTATATAATGTTTTTTTGCCATTTCTGATGTTGAAGAAATATTTAGGAGGCATTATATGTCTAAAATGCTCCCCCAGATAGAATCAACTGGTCTTTTTATATTTCTCTGTAATTTAATTGTATGCTGTAAATAACTGAATAATAATATTTTGAAAGAATTATATCAACCACATTTTAGCTTCAAGTGAGAATTAGTATGAAAAATAACACAATACAATATTGTACGGGAAACAATAGCAGTAAAATGTGGCAAAGAGAGCAGAAGATTGGCAATTTGGATAAGCAGCAGTTTTTCTATTCTCCAGTACATAACATTATGAAAATAAGCATGACTAAGCAAGCATAAGCAAAGGACTGTAAATATTAGGTTATTCATCATAAAAGTCAATTCGTATGATTGCTTTTCTTTAATAAAACATTCAGTAACATAATAAAATGTGCATAAACACAAAATGAATCCTTCATTTCAAAGAATGTCTATAGGACTTATGGGAATAATTTAACAGATAAACATAATTAATGTGATAGCTGCTGAATAACATAAACTTGGATACAGCAGATAATTGTAGGGAAAATGTTTTAGCCCAGTCATGGTTTAGTTTCAAATGGGGTTTGGAGAAATGAAGATTTCACAGTGGAGAGTGAAAAAGAGACACTGACCATGATTAAATAGTTATAAAAGTGGATAAATCCAACTAGCTATCTTCTTCATAAAAATATTTCCTTTAATACTATAATGAAAGAACAAAACATTTTAAGTTTAGTTACGCTTTATTAGCTACAGCCTACTGGCATATTTTTTCTGCTCCTTAGAAGTATTCTCTTTAATTTGCTATGACATCAGTAACTTTTCATTTCATTAAAATTAATTTGTCTTACCTAATATCATTAGAAAATACAAAGATAGTTTATATATAAATGCAATTTGTGGCTTTTAAGGAGAAACCCTTAAAAGAAATAAACTGGACAATCTCATTATTACCCATGAGATCCATAAGATCCTAGTAAAATGAAAGATCATAGAGAAAGCAGGGAGCAGAACAGTTAAAGGATTTTCTTGAAGTCAAATAGGATCAGAGTCATGAGCTGATTGAAAGACATCATTCATGAGTTTCAATAACAACCAAGCTTCACAAGCTTAATGGTTTTGCATTGGTGGCATGTGCACATTTTAATCATTTGGATTAAACTTGGTAGTTCCTTAGTGGTAGATTAATCTTGTGGCATGGTGGCAACCTCTGATATCTCCTCTTATTTACTATCCTAGGAGTTGGAGAATTTTGTGAGAAAATTGTATTTAGATCTCGGCTACTCTTTTCTGGGCTACATTCTGTTTCAACTTGCCTATGGCAAATGCAGTTCTAAAAGTCTGAACTTCTGGGTTACTGAGGAATCCTCATTAGGAGCAAAGAACGAAACTCTATAAGAAGTAAAAGCTTAACAAAAATCATAAAGCCAGTCCAAATAAATTCATCCCTTGCTCTATCTCACAGAGATGCATGTGTCTTATTTTTCATTCTTTATTTTAATCCTAAAAGTTTTTACTTTGTTTTAAGAAGTCAGAAGGAGGTTACAGGGCAGGAACTGGTAAGAAAGATGGCCTGTGTTCTATAACTTTATAGATCCCTGTCCTTTAAAAACCACATACTTAACATAAACAATCAATCATTCTTTAGGACAGCAACTTCTCATGTAAAATTTTACAAGAAGGAAATTTGGCATAATTTAAGTAGATGAGCTGGACATTCTATTATGTGTATTTTGCTAATGGTTTCCAGTATTTACCTCCCTCCACAAAATCCCTGAGAGGTTGGTAATGATAATGACCTCATAGCACAGTTGGAGCAGCTGAATCTAAATGGGATATATGAACTTGCCTAAGGTTTCTTAGCTCTTTAGGGGCAGAATTGGGACTCAAACCTAAGTTTGTTTGCTTTCAAAAATCACACCTACTTTTAGGCTTCCTGAATCTTGATATCTATGTCCTTTCTCAGATTTTGGACATTTTTACTCATTATTTTTAAATAAGCTGTCTTGTCCTTTTTCCTTCTCTTCTCCTTCTGAAATTCCCATAATATATACATTGGTCCCATGATAATGTCCCATATGTCCCTTAAGCTTTCATCTTTATCCCCTTTTTTTCTGTTTTTAAAAATCTGACTGAATAGTTTTCAATAACTTATCTTTGAGGTCATTGATTATTTCTTCTCCTTGACTTTATCTGCTTTTGAACCCCTCTTTTGAATCTAATTCTTTTATTTAGAACATATTTTCCTGTGTCTTCATTTTTCTTGACTTTCTGTGTTGATGTCTATGAATTAGACAAGACATCCACTGTTGGCGGTCTTCACAGACTGGACTTGTACAGTGGAAGACCCTGAACAATCAACATGGCCAGAGACCCTGGGCCTCCCCAAACTTTATGCTAGTCCAAACCAACATCTTCGTTCTTTGCAGCCCCGATGTGTTGGGTATCCCAAGCCCCTTTAGCTCTCAAATACAGGCAAGTTAGAAGTCATATCCTTGGGTATCAACCAGAAAAGTTGGGGCAGTGAATATGTGGTCAAAATCCTTCACTCCTCAGAAAAAATCTGAGAGTTAGAAATTCCCTCCTGAACATATAGCCCTGTGCCAGGAGTAGGAATTTTGCTGAGAGTATGTCCAAGCTTTTCCTAATGTGGGTAGTTTTGCACTCACTCATGGTACAGGAGACTCTCAGACATTGCTGCATGTCTCATAATGAGAATAGATCTCTGTGTTGACATTGGGTTGGTATGTCCATGGAGGGAAGGAGAGTCCAGAGCCTTCTATTCCAGCATCTTGCTAATAGTATTCTCACATCTGCTTTTATTTGTCATTTATTTTATTTTTGAGACAGGGTCTGACTCTGTCAGCCAAAGTGGAGTGCAGTACAGTGATGTGATCATGCAGTCTCGACCTCCTGGGCTCAAGTGATTCTTCCACCTCAGCCTCCTGAGTAGCTGAGACTACAGTCATGTACCATCTCATCCAGTTTATTTAAATTTTTTTTTTTTTTTTTTTTTTTTGTAGAGATAGGGTCTCACTATGTTGTCAGGCTGGTCTTGAACTCCTGGCCTCAAGTGATTCTTCTGCATGTTTTTGACATAGAAACTGCATTAGCAAAGCAAACAATGCACAACAGGATTGGTGGATCAGAGGGAGCAGCTATGCCTGGGAGTGGTTTCAGTGTAAGAGGCAGGGAGGGATGTTAACAGTATATGGTAATCTCATGGTGGGAGAGAACCTCATCTCTGAGCATCTTGAGTGCTTTGCAAATTAGTGTTCCTTGTTTTATTTAAATAATACTGCATAACAACTACAGGTTTTTCATCTTTATTGCTTTTGAGTAGTGAAACAACTATTGTGAATTATTTTAGTATTTTTGATCTTACCAGTTAAAACAACTTTTTTTCATTTGTTTCATTAAATGTAGCAATGCCTAAATTTATTATATAATACGAATGGTCTAAAAGACAATGCAAGTTGAATAACAATCAATTGGATTTAAAAAAAACCTGGCTGCATAAGGCCTTGTTGGGGTTGTTTTTTTGTGAAACCAAGAGATTTAATACTGTTATTTGTGTTAATTCCACTGCCTTTTAAAGTTTGGGCATGTCAGCTTTTTAAGTAGAGCATAGAGGAGAACTCTTAGAAGATATTTGGTAAAATTCTCTATTTCATAACACTTGAAAACTGCTTTGTTTGAACAATTTATCTAAACCCCTAAAAATACTTGCTGACATTGAGAAATCATTTGCTTCAAGTGTCATAATTCATAAAACTATATGTGAATCCACTACTTTAAAATACTTATTAACTCTATGAAATGTTAGATTACCTTCTAAAAGTTTCTCTTTCTGAGTTAAATGAGAACCAGGGGGTTCTGTGGTTTATAAGGTCACATATTTGAAGTGAAACCTTAGAGGGGGAAAATGAAAAGTAGATGTTCAGAAAGGATAATTTAGTTTGTGTTTGGCAAATACTGCATTATATAACTAATTAAATAGTTCATGGATGTTGCATTTCAATGAAAGTAAATGTACACAGTACATGTATGTTTACGTGTATGCCTTTAAAATGAGAACTATCTTACTTTCAGATGTAATTTGTTTCTTTCATTGCTAAAATAAAGGCAAACTGAAGTCTGTTCTCTGTTCTGCAAGCATTCGTAGCTTGAGATATTTAAAGGGAGTTCTTGGGGGTCAAGCTTCTTTTGCTGAAGAAATTTGAAATTGGACAAGAGCATCAATTTAAGTGCCCAATTTCCAGCTTGCTTCCTTATAGACAATGAATTTTCTAGGCCACACAACAATATATTTTACACAGCTTTGCATTTATGCGGAATTTTTTCTTTTAATCAAGTTTATGTTGGTAAATTCATTTTGTGGGAGTGGGTACTGCTTGATGCTCTATTTTCTTCCTGTTTACTGTTCTGGTACTAACAGAACAGTTAAGTGTTTATTAAATGTCTGATGAAGTGCGCTAGAGTGATTATAAACTTATGTTCCTTTCATAAGCACATAATTTATTTATACAAGTTATGGTCTTTATAGTTTGGCTCTCACTTTATAATATGCACCCAGTTTTAGTGTGTATATATACACACACACACACACACACACACATATGTGTATATATATATGTGTGTGTGTGTGTGTATATATATATATATATGTATATATATATAAATATACTTTTACCCAGCCCTTCTCCGTACCTAGTCAAACTTTTCCCATGATAAATTAAACTATTTTATCTTTATTACATTGAAGAGATGAAAAAATGATTAAAGATAAAAGATGGTCAAGCCATGAAAACATAATACTAACACATATTATCTGACATTCCCTTAGTTGCCCCTTCTTTGTAAAACAAATCCTGGCATAGAAAATATACTTAAAATGTATTTAAATAAAGAGTGCAGAAAAATATTTGGAAATATGCACACCAAATTCTTATAATATTGATTATGTCTGAGGAGTGGAAGTGGAGGCAGACAGTGGGAAAATTCTCTTTTTCCAGTATTCATAGCCTACTTTTGGAATGGAAAAAGGCACTAAAATATGTTATAAACAAATATTTTCATAAGTATAAATTCTAACAATTATGTATACTGAAAACTTTAAGACATTAATGGAAGAAATTGGAGAATAAACAAATAAATGTAAAGATACATGTGTTCATGTATTAGAATAATTAATATTGTTAAAATGTCCATACCACCCAAAGTGACCTATAGGTTCAAGGCAATCCCTATAAAAATTTCAATGTTTTCTTTTGTAGAAATAGAAAAAAAAAACTAAAATTCATATATAACCGTGAAAAGCCCAAATAGTCAAGGCAATCATGTGCAAAAAGAACAAAGCTGGGAGCATCACACTACCTGATTCCAAACTACGAAGTGAAAGTAATTAAAATACCAGGATACTGGTATATAAATCAACTCATTGACCAACGGAACAGAATAGAAAGCCTAAAATGAGCCCACAGATATACAGTCAGCTGATTTTCATCAAAGTTGTGAAGAATACACAATAAGAAAAGGATAGTTTCTTTAACAAATGGTGTTAGGAAAACTGGATATTCACATGCAAAAGAATAAAATAAAATGTTTACCTCATACCATACACAAAAGTGGGATCAAATGTGGATTAAAGATCTAAACATAAGACTTGAAACTCTAAAACTCCTAGAAGAAAGCATAGGGGAGAAAGCTACAAGACATTGGTCTGGGCAATGATTTCTTAGCTTTGACCCCAACAGCAACAAAACTATAAATAGACAAATGGAATTACATCCAAAAGCTTTTGCAAAACAAAGGAAACAACAGAGCGAAGAGACAACCTTAGATTGGGAGAAAATATTTGCAAGCAATATATCTGATAAGGAGTTGATATCCAAAGTATATAAGTAATTCAACTCTACAGAAAGAAAATAAGTAATCTGATTAAAAAATAGGTTAGGAATCCGAATAGTCATTTCTCAAAAGAAGACATACAAATGGACAATAGGTATATGAAAAAGTGGTTGACATCACTAATCAACAGGGAAATGCAAATCAAAACCATAATGAGATATTACTTCCCATCTATCCAAACAGCTATTTTCCAAAAGATGAAAGATAACAAGTGCTAGCAAAGATGTGGAGAAAAGAGAATGCTTGCATACTCTTAGTGGGAATGTAAATTGGTATAGCCATTATGGAAGCTCTATGGTGGTTCCTCAAAAAACTGAAAATAGGATTATCATATCATTCACAATTGTACTTCTAAGTTAAAGATTTGAAGTCAGTATGTGGAAGAGATATCTGAGCTCCCATGTTCATTGCAGGACAATTCACAACAGCTAAGTTCTGGAATCAACCTAGACAGCCATCACAGACAAATGGATAAAGAAAATGTGGTATATATACACAGGATACTATTCAGCCTTAATTAAAAAAGGAATTTTGTTACTTGCAATGACATGGATAAATCTGGAGAACATCATGCTAAATGAAACAAGCCAGACACAAAAAGGTAAGTATTGCATAATCTCACTTATACCTAAATTCTAAAGAAATCAATTTTAAAGAAGCAGAGAGTAGAACAGTGGTAACTAGAAGCTGGAGAGAAGGGTAAAGGGGGAGATGATGGTCCAAGGATACAAAGACTCAAATAGGAGAAGTAACTTTGGTTATTTTTAAGATATATTGCAGTGTGGTAAATATAGTAGATAATAATGTACATTATGAAATTTGTAGGAGAGTAAATTTTGAATGGTCTCACCACAAAAAGGAATATGTTTTTGAGGTAATGGACATGTTAATTAACTAGCTTCAATCATTATAATTATATTCATAAATTGTAACATCACATTTTACCCTGTAGATATATAGAACTATAATTTGTCAATTTACAATTTAGAAAATAGAAATTGAATAAAATAACTAATGATTAAATACAAAATTTAATCTACAGAAATTTTCTTTAAAGCCAAATTTGTTGACCTAATTTTTTGCAATAAGAGAATCTTAACCAAAAAAACATTTAGGAAGCTCACAATAATCTGTATTCCAGATGAATTCATATTCCATGCATTGCTATAATGTTTTAAGTTGTTTGCTGTTTGAATTTGAGCATGTCACAAACTGTGAGCCTTGAAAATGATGAAATTTGAATGAGATTATTTCTACAATCTCTTTGAATAATATTATTCCTAGATATTTTTCTAAGATTTCTAAGCTGATTATTGCTTCAGCTCTAATATTTTATGACCACAAAATTAGTGTGTTAGAAACCTATCAAAAATTTAAAAGCAATTAAAAACATGAATTTTCGCTAGGCCAGCAAATATACCCACACTGGGCTGAGGTAGTCAGAATTCACACAGAATGAGCTGTTTGAATAAAAAAAATAACAATTATTAAAATATATTAAAATATCCAACCTGTATTGACTATTTACTATATGCTGGGAAATGTACATTTATTATCCCATTTAGTTCTTATATCAATTGTATAAAGTGGGGATAATTATTCTCCTCTTTAACAGATGAGAACATTGTTGTAGAGAAATTTATCTTCTCAGTAAGTTTACACAGCTAGTAAGTGCTGGGTAGACTTTGAACTCAGGTGGTCAGATTCCAGAACACACACTCTTCATTACTACTTTACTCCCTCATAGTGATTGCTTGGCTAGAAATATTCTTTTTGTCTTCAGTACTGTGGTTGAAAATTTTCATAAGATGATTTCACTTTTGTGCCTCAATTTTTTGAGTGTAACTCAATTTTGCCTCTACTGAATAATTTTTCATGTGTAAAGTTCATGTCTAGACATCTTTTCTTTTCTAGAAGACTACATATGTAGAAGATTATGTTCACTTTTTACTTCTATCAGCAGCTATCTTGGCAATTGAATTTTAAAATAAATTTCTAATACTTTTCCCCTTCAAGTAGAGTTCTTAGGAAAAAAAATATTTGAGGATGGTCCTATTTAGATAGGTTCTTGCAAATGTGTGTTGAATTCAATATTATGTGCCCTTCCTAAAAAGGAACTCAAGTCACCATCAACAATATATATTTAATAATCTGCTATGGTATGAACATATTGAAATCCATATTTGCTTTGGAAGTAGTTGGGAAACTTGGTCAGCTGAATGCAACTCAATAAACATTAATTTTTAATTAAATATTAGAGACAGTGTAATCTGGAAATCTCTACAAAAAGAAGTGGAGGAATAATATGGAATTTGTAAAATTAGGATAATTACAATTTTAAGGCTACATTCAACTCTCATTGAAATGTACTTTTTGGCATATTTCTGGGCTAGATTGCAAAGGTTTCTTTATTGATTTTAAATTTACAGTTTAAGACTTTAAAAATTATGATTGGAAGTTAAATTATAATTGGAAAATTTTACCTTTAAAAATGGCAAAATATACATGTAAGGTTGTTTTTTTTTTTTTTTTTTTTAAGAAAATAGAGACAGGGTTTTCACTATGTTGTCCAAGCTGGTCTTGAACTCCTGGCTTCCAGTTATTGATCTGTCTTGGCCTACCAAACTGTTGAAATTAAAGGCGTGAGCCACCATGCCTGGCCACATTTAAGTATTTGTAAATTAAATTTAAATTAAGTCTGAAAAAGGTGGGTAAAATTGGAATCCCGAAATTAGAAAAGTGCATGGATTTCAGTGTAGATTAAAATCTTACTCAGATTAGCAAACATTGGAATCTTACACGTTCTATGTAGTTACACACAGTAACAATTTAAAAAGAATCTATTGTATAAATGAGTCTACGGATCATTGGAAAAGCAAAAGAAAAAAAGTAATTGCTGTGCTTATACTTAAAATGGTTCATGGCAGTCTTAACTATCTTTTTTTCTTATAGTACTTCTCATTTTTGAAAAGACTGACAGTTGCAATTGTCACAGTTGCTCATTATTGCAGAATGTTTTTGTGATATGTTTATACAGCTGTATAAAAGCAGTACAGAAAAAATCAAAGACTCATATTAAAGGGAAACACCTTAAGTATCACATTAACTGCTTAATTGGTTAATTAATGCAACAGATGCAAGTAATGATTAAATGGCATCTGAAGCAAGAATGCTAGTGTTAATAATTAAATTAGCTATATTTGTCATCCTGACCACTAATGATTTAAAAGTCTGTTTATGGTTCCCCAGAGCAGTTGCTGAGGCAGTGAATCCAGTCTGGGTCTTTTTCTTTTTACTGGACATTTGCTTTTTAAATATAGCATTTACAGTAGGGAGTGCTTCCTGGTGTAATATATGGAGAAAGTAATAGATGATTGCAGGTTTAACGGCTAGAAATAATTAAAATGACACTACTAAGCCCTGCCTTTTCAGGGAGAGAACCCCAATTAAGCCACATTTCGTTTCCATTATCACCGTACTGCCAATTAAAGTCTGATGTATTTTGTCAGTTATATACAGATGAAGCTTTTAGTCTTTAATATACTCAAGAATTTACATTTTGGCAGGATTATAAAGGGCTTGTCATTTAACTTTTATATCCCTATAAAAGACTCCACTCAGACCTTCCTTTTCGAACTTTGCATCTTCACTCATTGTCACCAAAGATGTCCAAAAATGCCTTTTATTGTCACAGCAATATGATGCTTGTTAACATTCAGCATTTAGATTTTCTCAGAATGCAATTATGTAACAAAGGAAAATTCAGAATCATTAAAGAGACAGTACATAGCACACCAATAAGATTCCAATTTATATAACCTTTTAGGCTTCATGGTTTTATATGGGCAAGGATAAGGCAGAGTTGCCTTTAGTCCGCAGTATTTGAGGCAATGGAAACCTAGAAGGACATATATATTGTTAGGGGATGAGATAACTGTTTAATGGTCATCTGCAATAATGGTAGAACAACTTTTAGGGGAATATAGATAGTAAGAAAAATATGAAGAGTGAGCTCTTTTAGAATTATACACAGATTTAACCTACTTAATTGTAGAGAATTGATAGTAGAGAGGTAGCATGGCACATTGGAAAAAGGTAAGTTTTGGAATGAAGGAGTCCTGAGTTTGTATCTCAGTTCTAGATCTTAGTCAATTGGAATATTAGTCAATTATTTATTCCCTACAAATATCAGCTTCTTCATCTTTTACATGAGGATGATAATATGTAGTTAGGATTTTTTTTTCAAGAGTTAGAGACAATGCTTGGAACGCACCAATTACTGTGTGGAATAAATATTCAGATATTGGGTGAGTGCAAATTGTTATTGTTGGCGTTATGGTTGTCATTCTGTTGTTTTATTACCTGAGTTATTCCCAGTCTTAGATGCCCCCTATTGTTTCCACCCTTGTTCCTAGAGAAGAAAGCCAGATGGGTTCTCAGAAAGACATTTATATTGGTCTTCATATCAAAATGTTAAGCTACTCATTAAGAAAGCTCTTGAGAAAAGATAAGCATTATAAAACAAGATAAATGGTTATTTACATCAGCATTTGCCTTTTTCTTTGATCTCTCCCTCTCCCTTTCATTGATGTGGATAATAAAAAAACTTTTCTCTGAAAGATAAAATAGAGCACATCAATTCTATTCTTCATTCAGTTTTAAAGAGATTGATGGTGGAGGTGAAATTTATAAATATATTGCCTTAATATTTGAAAATGAACTATTTTATCATTGTGTTAATAAAATGGATACAAATCTTTGAAACTATGTATGTCTGGTCTTTTTTGTTACTGTTATTGTTTTTCTCATTATTGTTTCGCAAATAAAACCTTAGTACCTAAAAGTCAGTCGCAGAATAGTGTATTTCAGCACACCACACATATTAGATATTAGGTCATTGGTAAATGTTGTAAATGGTTCTGTTGCTACAGAATATTTATTCATTTATTCTGATTAGCACATAAACATTTTTATTAACTCCTTTATTTAAAGAGAAACTTTTTCTTTAATCCACATTTTCCTGCAGCCACTTCTATCTCTGTGTCTCTTTAGAACGAGGTTCAAAGAAGACATTTATAAGGCCAACAAACATGAAAAAAGCTCATCATCACTCATCGTTAGAGAAATGCAAGTCAAAACCACATTGAGATACCATCTCATGCCAGTTAGAATGGCGATCATTAAAAAATCAGGAGACAACAGATGGTGGAGAAATAGGAATGCTTTTACACTGTTGGTGAGAATAAACATTAGGAGAAATATCGAATGTAGATAATGGAGCAATGGTTGCAGTAAACCACCACCATGGCACATGTATACCTATGTCACAAACCTGCATGATCTGCACATGTACCCCAGAACTTAAAGTATATTAAAACAACAACAACAAAAAAACAAACAACAAGGTTCATCAGAAAAAGTGGTCAATCAATTAACTTCTCCACTTTTTGCCTTTATTGTTCTTTCCTATCTAATCATCATTTGGCCATATATCTCCACCAAAATGTCTCTTTAAACGTCACTGATGACCATGTTGCCAAATTAAATGTTGTTTCTTAGTTTTCACCTTACTTGACCTATCAGCTTCATTTGACATACTGATCACTCTCTCCTACTTAAAACGCTTTCTTCACATAGCCTTCAGGATATCACTCTCTCTTTATGTTCATTTTACCTCCCATGTCTTTTCAGTCCCCTTTGTTGGTTTCTCTGTATCTTCCTAAATAAGGGCTCAGTCTCTGGGCTTCATCTCTTTTCTGTTTTCACTCCTTCCCCGGGCAATCTCTTCTAGGATTGCTGCTGACTCTACAATGAACATCTATCCTGAAAATTGGTTGGTTTACACAACTGCTTAATTGATGTCACTTGAATGCTATTAGATATACCATTCTACATTCTATGCTTCTCCCATGCTTCCTCCTTCTTTTGCAGTATTTACCATTTTGGAAACGGGAATTCCATCCTTTCAGTTACTCAGATCACAAAACTTAGAGACAACCTTGATTTTTGTCTCTCACACCTCACACCCTATCAGTAACTGCTGTTCATCCTACCTTCAAAATATATGCAGAATCTGACCTCTTCTTGCTATTTGGAGTCAGGTGTAAACCACCATCTCTTGCCCTGCGCTATTGCAGTAACCTAACTGGTCTCTCTGCTTTCACCACTGCTGCTGTGCTCTGCTCTTAAACGCAGGTCAGGTTAAGTGCTTTCCTCATACCCTCCTTCAGCTGCCCTCATAGACTGGAGTATACATAGACCTTACAAAGCTTCCAACACCCCAGATGATCTGCACCTCCGCCTGGCCCCCCGTCTCTCTGACCTCATTTCCTCTCCCTTGCTTATTCTGCTCCAGCCTCACTAACTTTCTTGCTATCCTTCAAATAAGCCAAGCAGCCAAGCACTTCACCACCTGAAGCCCATACCGCTATGCTCTTCCAATTGCCTGCAACTTCCTTTCCTCAAAAGTCATGTTACTCACTGCTTCATTTCTTTCACATCTCTGTTCAAATGTTGTCTTCTCTCTGAGGCTTTCCCTGATGCCCTACAAGATAACATCACGCCTGAACTTAACACATTTTGTTCCTCTTACTCTGATTTCCTTTTGTGTCCAAGGAACTTATTACCATTTTATATATGTTAACTATTTATTCTTCAGTTTTCTGGCCTACTCTGTTAATAAGTTCTTGGCGAGCTTAGGCTTTATCTGTATTAACATATCCTGGTGCCTACAACAGAGTCTGGTAAGTAGAAGGCCTTCAAACTTTTCTTGCATGAATAGATGATTAAATAAATAAAACATAGATTGCTATAATCACTTAAAGACAGGATGCAATCCAAATTTAGGGGATCTGGAAAGATTTTTTTTTCAAGTGACTTCTGAGACCTGAAATATGAGTAGGTGTTAACCAGCTGAGGAGAAGGAAGAAAGTGCTTCAGAGGAAAATGACTATGTTAGAAAGAATGGCATGTTTGAGAAATTAAAGTAGTTGATTGCAACCGGTGTGTAATTTGTATTTGGGACAGGCTGTGTGGGTAGGAAGTGGCAATGGATATGACGTAAGTACAGAGTGACTTGACAAAAAGGCTTTATATGCCATGCTAATAACTTTGGAATTTTATCTGAGGAAAATAGCTGCCCCTCAAGGGTTTCAAGGAGAGAAGTGAAATACATTTTAGAAAGATTGCACCAGCTGCCACACATAAAGTTGATATGAGAGAGAAGGGAAGGAGGGAGGACTAGTTAAGGAGACAATTATAGGAATCTAGGTGGCTGCCTAAACTGGGAAGTAGCTGTGGAGCTGGAGAGTGGTAGGGGAAGTCCGAAATATTTAGGAACTAGTAACTGGTTGGATGTGGCAAGCAAAGAAAATGGGGAATCCAGAATGCTTTATAATAACTAAATGGCGTATTTGCATTTAAGGAGATAAAATTGTAGAATTCGCAACCTATCTTTGCATAATTTCCAGTAAATTCCTGAGATAACTGTAAAATATTCTTGTGTTAGCCTTGGCATATTTTCCACAAATTTATAAAATTATGAAGGACCATTTCATTATAAAGCATTAATTAATTAGGATTTATTTAGAATAAAACCCACCACAATTTTCTAAGCCCTTAATTTATGCAAAGTGTGGTGTTATTAAACTACAAAAAGCCTAAAACCTAATATTTTTCCTGATTTTTTTAAAGGTATAATTGACAGAAATTATATATAAGTACTGTGTATAATGTGATATTTTGATATATGTATACATTATTAAATGATTAACTCAAGCTAATTAACCTCACCTCACATATTTATCATTTTTTTGCAGCAAGAACATTTAAGATCTAATCTCTTAGCAATTTTCACGCATGCAATACAGTATTATTAACTATAGTTACCATGCTGTACAATAGATCTTCAGAATTTATTCATCCTAACTGAAACTAAATCTTTGTTAAATTTAAATTACATGTCTTTATTCTCCTACCCTCATCCCCATCAGCTCCTGGCAATTACAGTTCTCTCTGCTTCTATGACGGGACTTTTTTAGACTTCTCACATAAGTGAGATCCCATGACATTTATCTTTGTGTACTTGGCTTATTTCACTTAGCAAAATGTCCTCCAGGTTGATCCAGTCACAAATGACAGGATATTCTTCTTTTTTAAGACTGAATAGTGTTCCATTGTGTGTGTGGGCATGTGTGTGTATGTATCCACATTTCTTCATCCATTCATCTGTTGATAAAATCATTAGTGAATTTAAATGATGAAATAGTTGTACACTGGATCACTCAGTTCTTAAATATTTTAGAATTGCAGAATATAAAATAGATCTAGTAAGTGCTATCATCCTCCTGATTTGACTAAGAGTGTGTTTCTGGAATTTGATAAAAAAAACCAACAACCCCAGTGTTACTTTAGTGATGGCAGGTGCCATTTATTGAGCTCTATGTGTTTAGCATTGTGATAAGCACTCCACATGAATATTGTTCATTTAATGTTTGTTACAATTCTATGAGGGGAAAAAACTATTACTATCCCATTTTTGTGAGCAGAAACAGGCTCTGAAAGACTAGGTAACTTGCCTAATGTTACACAATAAGCAAATGGTAGATCCACAGCAGAATATTCAGTTTTCTGTTTCTGCAAAGCCTGTGCTCTTCCATTGAGCCTATGGCCTTTCTGTCTGAGTGATTTCCAGGCTTTTTCAGAAAGCTTGAAAATATGAATTTGCTGATAGCTCTTAAGAAAAGTTTTGAACTGCCGGGCGCTGTGGCTCACGCCTGTAATCCCAGCTCTTAGGGAGGCAGAGGCGGGAGGATAGCTTGAGCCCAGGAGTTCGAGACCTGCCTGGGCAATATAGCGAGACCCCGTTCTCCACAAAAAGGAAAAAAACAAAAAGA
>CAUYLG010007536.1:0-13693 GCA_963573385.1 Cacajao melanocephalus
GACTGCATTCTAGCCTGGGCAGTAGAACAAGAATCCTGTTCTCTCTCCCTCATTTTCTTCCTCTTTCTTTCTCTCATACATTCTTTTTCTTTCTTTCTTTCACTCTCACTTTCTTTCCTCTCTTTCTCTTTCTTTCAAAAATAAAAATAAAAAAATAAAAAAATAAAAAAAGGATTAATTTTCTGATTGAATTTGAGATAGGTTTATTTTTTTTAATTCATATTTATTTGCAGAACAAAAGAAAACTTTATAAAAAGACTTTGAATAGTTTCTTTCGGACATGTACAGAAATATTAGCTAAAGTGATTTGGGGAAGATAATTTAATGTTGATTTAGCATAAATAGCTTAGTTTATTCTCACTCTTGGAAAGATTGTATGATAACAATGCCAGTCATTCATTGAAATATGTTTTCCTTAGCAGACTTACTGTGGAACAAGTCCTAGTTGGAATATTTAAAAGATACTTTTTTTTGGTACACAGGTTTAACTGTTATAAATAAAGATATGTCGTTAAGCCTGGCATATCAATATATTTATTTATACATTTATGCACCAGAAGCTTCAAGAAGCCAAAAACTTACTGTGACGTAAACTCCTATAACATGAGAATATCAGTGATAAAAATTACTCTCTATAGTTTTATGAAGCAGATTTTACTGGTTGTATAATGATCATTATGTTCATTAAATTTCTTTATTCAACCAATAGTTTTGAGCACTTATCCCCTGGAGGGCATTGCACTGGGCTTTAAAGCAGTGAATAAGCAATGCTAAGCCCTTATTCTCATAAAATTTACATTTGATCTTGAAGATGCATAATAAACAAACAAATAAACAAAATACCTCAAATGACTATATGTGAATAAAGTATAACAAAGTAATATAATACAATTTCAGGGGCAGTGGTAGAAGTCAGAGGAGTGACCATGAAAGAGCTAAACAATTGAATTGGAGGAGGTCAAACATTCCAGGCAGAAAGACAGGCAATAGAAAGGTCTGAAGCAAGACGATCTTTACATATTCAAGAAAGAGTGGAAAAGTAGTGATGCAGCTCTTATTTAAATCAAGTTCCATTCAAGTAAAATTATAGTCATTATGGTTTCATTTCTGAAGAGGCTTAGAATAACAATGGAACATGATACTAGAGATTAGAGTGAAATCATCATGCATCTGTATTTGACAGACTTCACTTTGGGATATGCTTAGCGGGGAGACTGATTTTCTTGAGAGCCTCCATTTCTGAATCTAGGAGGTCAAAACAGAAATAAAGAGTCAGCATAAAACCAAACTTGACCTGTTCAAAGCAGGAATCCTGCCACACCAACATCAAAGAAGTTATAAATATTCTTTGAATATTTACTTGTATACATCTATACATACATATAGGCATTCACAGGGCATATAGTCTGTAGTTAAAAAACAGAATGACTCCTATATTCTAAATTTCTAAATTCTAAATTTATTTTATCCAATGAAGAATATGCAATTACCTTTCATAATTTGTAACATGTCCATTGGGGATATATCAAAATTCTTGTTGAAATCTTTCAGACATATCCTGTTAATATGACTGCATTTGTTAAGATGGCTATTGTAGGGGCCAAATGGGAAAATTTCCCTTAACCTTCTGAAAGTTCACTGAAAAATCAATTCACAAAAGGAAGTTTAAGAATAAAAGGCATACACACATATTTAATGTGCATACACAGGATCCTTCAGAATGAAGGCTCAAGGATACAGGAGAAATTGTCCACTTTTATGCTTAGGTTCAACAAAGTATAGATGTCCATGTAGAAATATGACTGGACAAAAGGGTAAAATCTAATGCTAAAAGACAGACCAGGAAAACTCAACAAGGCTTGTCTACCTAGAGTCTTCTTGGCCTCTCTGAGCATGCATTCCATTTTTCTGAGTGTGGGGCAGAGCCCTTTCTGGAAGAGAGGTCTCCTGACCTACAGTCAAACAAGTTAGGTCAGATAATTTATTTACGGCCAGTTTCATACTGAAAGGAGGAGGGAAAGTTAGAATAATAGTCTTAGGTTTTTATGGTTGGCTTTGGGGAAAAAGGGTTTTGATTTCTATGACCTGCCTTGGGAAAGAGAGATTCTAGTTTCTTATGGCTAGCCTTGGGGGAAAATGGGTCTGAGAGCAGGGAGGGCAGGAGTAGGTCAGAAAAAAATCTTTCACTTCTGAGGCTGCCTCTGAGGCCTTCATTTCCAGTACATATATTCATAGTTTATCAGACACATATACATTACTTTCCTCTCTGAGCTGAGGGGGCCGAGAAACAATAACATACTAGTCGTAATGAGCACACAGAGAGCATATATCCAGGCTTCTAAATCTTTTGTTAATAAAATAAAACAGGTGGGCTGCTCCTGCAGGACCAGGGAGACACTCCAAAGAGGCTCTGTCAGAGGGGATGGTTGAAGACTGTTGTTTAGATTCTTTTGTCCCATGGGGTGCTCCCTTGATATAGTATTCTTCCTATTTTCCTATGGATGTGGCTTCCTGTGAGCCAAACTGCAGTGATTGTTGTCTCTCTTCTGGGTCTAGCCACTCAGTAAATCTACCCAGCTCTGGGTTCTATGTCTTTTAAAGGTAAATGTAATAGTTAAGTTTATATGTCAAATTGGTTAGGCTATGATGCCCAGTGTTTAGTCAACCATTAGTCTAGAAGGCTTTGAGGAGATAAAAGAAAAAAAATAATAAAACACAATGAAGCACGCCTACAGGATCTAGAAAATAGCCTCAGAAGTGCAAACCTAAGAGTTGCTGACCTTAAAGAGGAGGCAGGAAGATCGGAGTAGAAAGTTGATTTAAAGAAATAATAACAGAGAACTTCCCAAACCTAGAGAATACCAATATCCACGTACTAAAAAGCTATAGAACACCAAGCAGATGTAACCCAAGGAATGCTACCTCAAGGCATTTAATAACCAAACTCCCAAAGGTCAAGGATAAATAAAAGATCCTAAAGCAGAAACAAAAATGAATAAATAACATACAATGGAGCTCCAGTACATCTGGCAGCAGACTTTTCAATGAAAACCTTAAAGACCAGGAGAGATTAGCATGATATATTAAAGTACTGGAGGAAAATAACTTCTACCCTAGAATAGTATATCTGCTAAAAATATATTTTAAACATGGAGAAATAAAGTTTCCAAGACAAAATCTGAAGGATTTCAACAACACCAGACATGTCTTACTAGAAATGTTAAAGATAGTAATTCAATCAAAAAATAACATTAATGAGCAATAAGAAGTAATCTGAAGGTACAAAACTCACTGGTAATAGTAAGCACATAGAAGAATATGGAATACTATAACACTGTGACTGCAGTGTGTAAACTACTCTTAAGTAGAAAGACTAAACACTTAACAAATCAAAAACAATAACTACAACAACTTTTCAGGCCATAGACAGCACAATAATATATAAGTAGAAACAAAAGAGTTGTTAAAAAATTGAGGGTATGAAGTTAAGGTGTAGAGTTTTTATTAGTTTTTCTTTTGATTGTTTATGCAACAGTGTTAAGTTATCATCAGCTTAAAATAATGGGTTACAAGACAGTATTTCCAAGCCTGTTTGTGATAACTTCAAATAACAAAAACATACAATGGATACACAAAAATAAAAAGTATGAAACTGAATGATCACCAGAGAATACAGCCTTTACTAAAAGGAAGTCAGGAAGGCTATAAAGAAGGAAGAGAAGATCACAAAATAAACAGAAAACATATAACCAAATGGCGGGAGTAAGTTCTTATCAATAATAACATTGAATGTAAATGGACTAAATTCTTCAATCAAAATATACAGAGTGACTGAATAGATGAAATAACATGATTAATAATCTGTTGCCAACAAGAAAGACAACCTATAAGACACACATAGATAGAAAATAAAGGGATGCAAAAAGATGTTCCATGTCAATGGAAACCGAAAGAGAGAAGCAGTAGTTACACATCCCATCTAACAAATCAGATTTCAAGACAGAATCTATAAGAAGAGACAAAGAAAGTCACTATATAATGAAGAAGAGGTCAATTCAGCAAGAAGATACAACAATTTTAAATATGTATTTATGTATCCAACACTGGAGAACTCAGATATAGAAGCAAATATTAATAGAGCTAAAGAACTGGAAAGTTCAACACCACACTTTCACCATTGGACAGATCTTCTAGACAGAAAACAGACAAACATTGGACATAATCCACACTATAGACCTAATGAATCCAATAGATATTTACAGAAAATGTTACCCAACAGTTGCAGAATACATAGTCTTCTCCATAGCACATGGATCATTCTCAAGGACAGACCATATTTCAGGCCACAAAACAAGTCTTGAAAAACTCAAACATTTAAATAATATCAAACATCATCTCTGAACAAAACAAAATAAAACTAGAAATTAATAGCAAGAGGAATTTTGGAAACTATCCAAATACATGGAAATTAAACAAAATGCTCCTAAATGATCAGTGAGTGAATGAAAAAATTGAGAAGGAAATTGAAAAATTTCTTGAAACAATTGATAAACACAGCATACCAAAACCTATGGGATATGGCATAAACAGTACTAAGAGAGAATTTTATAGCTATAAGTGCTCACATAAAAAAGAAGAAAAACTTCAAATAACGTAGTGACGCATCTTAAAGAACTAGAAAAGCAAGAACAAACCAATCTCAAAACTAGTAAAAGAAAAAAAATAATAAATATCGGAACAGAAATGAATGTGAAACAAATAAAATAATACAAAAGATAAATGAAACAAAAGCTAGTTTTTTTCAAAAACAGTTAACTGGGATATCCCAATCACTGTCATTTGGCTATTATACATTGTATACAGATAGTAAAATAGTTCACATGCACTATCAATATGTATAATTATTTTATTCCAATTAAAATGAAAATAAAATGTAAAAAATAAAAAAGAAAAAGAAAAATGGAATACCATAATACAACTTTAAACATATGAATTGGATGACTGAGATAAAATGGACCAATTCTTTAAAATTTCATTCTACCATAACTTGCATATTATGAAATACATATATATATTTTGAGACAGAGTCTCTCACTGTTGCCCAGGCTGGAGCGCAGTGGCAAGGTCTTTGCCCACTGCAACCTCAGAAACTTCTGCATTTAAGTGATTCTTACACTTTATTTTCCCGAATAGCTGGGACTACATGCCTGTGCCACCACCACATCCAGCTACTTTTTGTATTTTTCATAGAGATGGGATTTCACCTTTTTAGCCAGGTTGGTCTTGAAGTCCTAGCCTCAAGTGATCCACCTGCCTCAGCTTCCCAAAGTGCTGGGATTACAGGCATGAGCCACTATGCCTGGCCAAACACATTTATTGATTAGCACAATAATCATTTCAAGATATTAAATTTAAAAATGTAAACATCCAAAGAATCAAAGAAGAAAGCTTCAGGCCCAGATAGTTTCATTGGAGAATTCTAGCAAATATTTAAAGAGGAATTAAACATCAATTCTGCAAATCTATTTCAGAAAATTACCCTAATTCCAATACCAGACATAGGCTGTATAAAAGAAGGAAGGAAGGAAGGAAGGAAGGAAGGAAGGAAGGAAGGAACGAACAGAAGGAGAGAGGGAGGGAAAGGGGAAGGAGAGGGGGAGGGAGGGAAGGAAGTGAGAGAGAAAGGAAGGAGGGAAGCAAGGGAAGGAGGAAGGAAGGAGAGAAGAAGGGAAGGGTAAGGGGAAGCAGAAGGGGAAGGGAAGGGAAAAGAAGAAGGAAAGGGAAGGGAAGGAAAGGAGGGAAAAGGGAAGAAAAAAAAGGAAGGAAACAACAGGTCAATGTCCCTTATAAATATACAAAAAAAGTTTAGCAACTGTCTAGCATAGAATTTGGCAATATGTGAAAATATTTATACATCATAAACAATTGTGATTTATTTCAGGGATGCAAGGTTGTTTATAAGTGAAAACCAATCAATGTCCTCCACCATAATAGCAGGCTAAAACAGAAATTTTACATTCCATATGAATTAATGCAGAGGAAGAAGGTGAGCAAAATTCAACACCCATTCTTAATATTCCTCAGAGAAAATGAAATAAAGGGAAACTTCCTCAACTTGAGAGATATCATCTACAAAAAGATAGACAGATATCTTTTTTTTTTCATTCACTCACTGATCATTTAGGAGCATATTGTTTAATTTCCATGTATTTGGATAGTTTCCAAAATTCCTCTTGCTATTAATTTCTAGTTTTATTTTGTTTTGTTCAGAGATGATGTTTGATATTATTTAAATGTTTGAGTTTCTCAAGACTTTTTTTGTGGCCTGAAATATGGTCTGTCCTTAAGAATGATCCATGTGCTATGGAGAATACTATGTATTCTGCAGATACAAAAAACCCTGCATCTAACATTATACTTAACAAAGAAACACTGAATGTCTTCCTCCTAAGATCAGGAACAATGTGAGGATGTTCACTCTCATCAGTTATTCAATATAATGCTAGAATATCTAACCAGTGGAGGAAGAGGAAAAAGAAGACATAAAGACACAAATATAGGAAAGGAAAAAACAAAATTATTACTCTTTGTAGATGGCATGATTATCTATGTAAGAAATCCTAAGGAATATTTGTAAAAATCTACGGAAAACAATTATATATTTATATACTTGCAATGAATTCATTGACATTAAAATCACAACTCTAACACCATTTACAATTGCTCAAAAATGAAAAGTTTTGGTATAAATGTGATAAAACATATACAGGACATCTATATTGAAAACGATGAAAGAAATCAAATAAGTTCTAATTCAATTCAGGGAAATGCAGTGTTCTAGGTGTTCTACATTGGAAAATTCAAGACAGTAAATACGTTATTTGTCCTTTAATACATTTCAATATGTTTTCTATCAAATTTCCAACAAGATTTTAGTAGAGATAGAAAATACTATTCTAAAATGTATTTTAAATGGCAAAGGAAGAGTAACATTTAAGTCATTTTGAGATAGCGATAAATGAGTTACTGGTCTGCTGAATTTCAAAAATTATATAAGGGGATAGACACATAATTTAATGCAGCAGAATAGAGAACATAGAAATAGGCCCCTAAAGGTATACTCAATTGATTTTTCATAAAGGTACAAAAGCAAGTTAATAGAAAATAGCCTTTCAAAAATGGTGTTTGAGCAATTTGATATTTAAAGGCAAATATAAATCCTGATCTATCTTCACCTTGTACAAAATAATTAGCTCACAAGATGATGGATTGAAATGCAAAATCTAAAACGAAAAAATGTCATTGTAACAAAGAAGGAAATCATAGAATCTAAGTATAGACAAAATTCTTAGACATGAAATCAAAAGTACAATCAGTAAAGAAAAATTGATAAATTTGATATAAAAATTAACATATTTTCTTAAAAAAGAATCTATGAAGAAGACAAAAGGACATGTCACAGATTTTGAGAACATTTATGGTAAATACATTTCTGATAAAGGATTAGTACCTTGAATATATAAATAACTCTAAAAACTCAACAGTAAAGAACCACCAACCAAATTAAAAATGGGTGAAAGGCACAGGTAAGCAGTTCAATGATTAGAATATATATGGCAAATAAGCATATGAAAAGATGGTTCACATTAGTCATCATGGAAGTTCAAATTAAAACCTTAAGATGTCACATGCGTCTATCAGCATGGCCAAATAAAGAAAACAAACAACAACAATAAAAAACAAAAACACCTGACAACACCAGTTTTGGCAAAGATGTAGAGAAAATGGATCTCTCATACTTATGAATGTCTCTAATTTAGTGTATATTCTGCCTTTTGGAGTTGATATCAGCCACTTCCTTACAAAATATTTGTTTTGAGATGGTACTTCAGTTTTGCCTTCTAAAAACCCTTTCAATGTTCTATCAGATTAACTCTGTAGATATATGCTATGTGATTCGCTTTCTCTACCAACATCCAGGGCAATTTAAACATTTCCATTCTGCTCAGAATAGGCTCTGGCTTCCACCAGGCTCAAAAGAGCCTGGCAAGCAATAAGTTTTTCCCATCCCCTGGATTCTCCTTCAGGTGTTACATCCTATGTCTTAAGATAATATCCCAAAGTCAAAGAATTCTTGCTTATTCAGGATTATTTTCCAGACTTTTGCACCAAAGAATCACAAAATCCAATCCCAGTTGTGCTTCCATGGCTCCTGCAGAAACTAGACAGGTAATTCTTGCAGTTCCTTTAGGTTGTAATCTCTTGGTTTGATATGGTTTGGATCTGTGTCTCCAGCTAAAACTCATGTCAAATTACAACCCCCCACATTGGAGGTGGGGTCTGATGGGAGGTGATTGGATTCTGGGAGTGGTCTTTCCATGAAATGGTTTAGCACTATCCCTTATGTGTTGTTCTCATGTTAGTGAGTGAGTTCTTGCAAGAGCTGGTTGTTTAAAAGTATGTAGCATCTCCCCCTCACTTTCTTGCTCCTGCTCTGGCCATGGGCAGTGCTTGCTCTCCCTTCAAATTTTGCCATGATTGTAAGTTTTCTGAGGTCTTCCCAGAAGCCAAGCAGATGACAGCATCATGCTTCTTGTACAGCCTATGGAATTAGGACTCAACTAAACCTCTTTTATTTATAAATTAAATATTCTTAGGTATTTCTGTATAGCAATGTGATAATGGCCTAATGTATGGCTTCTCTATCAAAACCTGCAATCCTTAAACCGGCTTAGGTGGGCTGTAACTTTAGTTATCACCCATGCAGTCAGGGGAGGAGATGATCTTAAGGTCTTACACAGTCATATATTAAGGAAGTAGGTCCACAGAAGGAATGCTAGTTTTTCCTACAAAGAGTTTGGCCACCTCTTCAGTTCTGAGTGTTAGAAAAAATGAAAACTCTATAAAACTATAATACTCACGTGCATCCACCCAGATGTTATTATTTATTTTTTCCATGTACAACATTTTCTCCAACATGTCACTGATATTACTATAGATCACTTTCTTGGCTAACTTTTAAACACCTCTGGAGTTCCATAATTCCTAAGTATAATCATCTGCACCTCTGCTCAGCCCATTCTTCTGCAAGAGATAAGGCCTTTCTTTAAGCTAGGAAAGAAATATAGGGGCTCCCACACTCAGCCTTCAACTGATAATTAATCCTGTTGGTTTTCATTATTCCTCTCTGGAGTGTCTATTCAGCCAATTTTAGCCAACTAATAACCAGGCATCTTCACTGTCCTTTGATGCATCATTACTTTCATACTTTCATATACATAATTTTTTACACAAGGACATTCTGCTGTACTGGGACATTTTCCCAGGTCACAAATGGTGAAATCATCAGAAATTTAGTCACTCTTTGTTCTAGAAAAGAATGTGCCCCACATACCCACAAAGATATAATTCTCCTTACAAGCCAGTTAGGGAGTGGTACAATACCAAATCCCACTCATCTCCTACTTTTTCAGAGCACTAATGGTACCAATTATGTCAGTTTATGCCCTCCCGGCAGAAGACTCCAAGATAGAGAGGAAAGTGCAAGAGATGAATTTGGAGAAGGGAAGATTCCACAAATCATAAAGAGAGAAGACAGTGCTACTAGTAAGCAAAAAAAGTTTTCAAACCATAAAGTTGCCCTGACACCTCTGAAAAGAAAGAGAACTGAGAATTGAATAGAAAAACTGACAGCAATGCAGCCCTGAGAAATCCCAGTCAACCTATTGGATGCCAAGTGGAAACACAGCCAGTTAGATGATTCCTAAACGCGCACCATAGATGACCAATGACAGGAGGCAGCCTGGAGAATCTGTGGACTAAGCAATAATATTGCAGTGGATGTTGAGTGTACAGCAGCTACATGTTGTCAGCCAACTGGACTCCTCTCAGTAGATTACCTCAAGTGATATTTGGCTTTCATAAGTATGTGTACATGTACATTTCTGTATGCATGTGTATATATATATACACACACACACACACATATATACACATTTGAGATCATTGTTCATTACTTGATTTAAAGCAGGTTGTATTTTATACATTTTTCTGTATATTGAATCAGTTTCTTAAAAGTACATCATGGGGAATTAAGTTTATCCTGAATAGACCTATTATTGGCAAATAACTAAATGGCTGATTGTTAATTTCATCAGTGGCTGAGGCATAAGTCAGAGACAATTGTGTAATAAACTGCTAAAATAGATGATTAAATCCAAATTTTATTAAAGTATTAACTATTATACTCATTTTATTACTGAAATAGTGAAATTTGGGCCTAATATGACTGAAATATCAATACCTAAACACTGTCAGCTCTTGCACTGATCTCCTTTACTGTTAAAATTTCAGTACATGGTAGATGAAAAATCTCAGCTGATGTATGTAGGTTGACAGGCAAGACATGTTTGACTAATTTTGCCAGTATGGGGTACTATCGCTGGTATTGATAGCACTATAAGTTGAAAACACATTTCATATAATTTTAAAAATTAAAAATTTATTGAAAATTTAATATAATTTTATTGCTGCAATTTAAAAATGAAGCTCCTTAAATTCATATATCTTTAAAAGCCTTAAAAATTAACTTTACATGTATATGCACTTATATGTTTCTAATATTAATTTAATATATACTTAATTCTTCAGACTTTCACTTGAGTGAAAACTTGCCTTTGATCCTGAAATCTAAAAATTAGCAATTTATGAATATAATTGGATTTCATGATAAAAAAATTCTAAATTGTTTTATTTGTCTCAGTTTTTCACCATTGATATCTAAACTGGGACTTTGTTGATTACTTCTGTTTCTAAAATAATAATAATAGTTCTTGCCTTGACTTGAAAATATCTTCAACTTTCTCTTGACTTTGAGTTCTTACCCATGTTTCCTCAGAACCCAGTAACTGATTTGATTTGGCATTATGGCATGTACCCAATCGTTGTTTGTGACTCTTTCTGTTTGTAATATTAAATAGATTGAATATCAACACTGATGCTGTATGTTAATTTCAGCATTCCATCCAGAGTTCAGTGATGGAAGGACCTCATAGCTGATATCATTTAGAAATGATTGCAATTTCAAGATAATGTTTGATTACTTTTCTGCAATTAACAGACAACAAAAGAATGTAAACTAATCAATGAGCAACAAACAAACCAACCCAGTAAAAAATGGGCAAATTAAGGACAAGACAGTTCTTAATTTCTTTATTCTTAAAACCAGTAATTCAGTTAATTTTCTGTTTTATGATATTATTTTTAATTGAAAAATGTAAATAATATATGTATATTTGTGATGTATAGCATGATGTTTTGAATGACTAAGTTTAGCTGGTTAATATGTATGTCATCTTATATATTTATGATTTTTTTAATGACAACACTAAAAATGCAATCTCTTAGCAATAGTCCAGTATACAACATTGTTTTTAGCTATAGTCACTATGCTGTATAATGGATCTCTTGAATTTATTTCTCCTATATAACTAAAAATTTGTAGCCTTTTACCAACATCTCCATAGTCCCCTACCCAACCATCCCAGTCCCAGTTAACAACCATTCTACTCTCTGATTCTATGAGCTCAACTTTTTTAGATTGTACATGTATATGAGATTATATGGTAGTTGTCTTCATGTGCCTGGCTTATTTTACTTAAAATAATGTCTTCTAGGTTCATCCATGTTGTCACCAAATGGCATAATTTCCTTTGTTTCTCAGGATGAATAATATTCCATTGTGTACATATGCGAAATTTTCTTTATCCATTCATGCATTGATGGATAGTTAGGTTGTTTCCATATCTTGTGTGTGAATAATGCTGCAGTGTACAGGTAGTGTAGGTAATTTTTTTTTTACATATTGATTTTGTTTATTTTGGATACATAGTTCACCCTTGAATAATGTGGGGGCTGGAGTGCCAAAGCCCTGCAGAGTTGAAAATCCATATATAAATATTGACTCTCGGAGAGAGATCCAAGATGGCTGATTAGCAGCAGCTCAGGATTGTAGCTCCCAGTGAAAGCGCAGAGAGCGAGTGGACGCCGCACTTTCAGATAAAGTTTTGTTGCCCACAGACCAGGAGATTCCCAGCGGAGGAGCCACAAGGGTCGCCAGTGTGACTTTTTTGGTGGCATGGCTGTTTGCTGGTGCCCCGGTACAGCGCTTCTCGGTGCAGAGTATATGGGATGGGGTGCCCTTTGAGTCAGGCTCAGCTGGTTCCATCCCCACAAGGAGAACAGCAATTGGAAACGCTGAGGACTGAGAGTTTCACAGCAAGTACAGCCAAACGGGGAAGGTCCAGCTCTGTAGGGAAGGGGCATCCACCAAAGGAAATCTAAGAAACAGAAAAAACTTCATCACCGGGCAGAGAGAGATCCAAGATGGCCGATTAGCAACAGCTCAGGATTGTAGCTCCAAGTGAAAGTGCAGAGAGCAAGTGGACACCACAATTTCAGATGAATTTCTGTTGTCCACAAACTGGGAGCTACCCAGTGGAGGAGCCACACAGGTCGCCAGTGTAACTCTTTTGGCCGGCGCAGCTGTTTTGCTGGCACCCTGGCCCAGTGCAGCGTGGCACTTCTCAGTGTGGATTGCCAGCACCCTGGCCCAGCGCAGCGCAGCACTTCTCAGTGCGGAGTATATGGGACTGGGTGCCCTTTGAGTCGGGCTCGGCTGGTCCCATCCCCACAAGGAGAACAGCAGTTGGAAGCACTGAGGACTGAGAGTTTCACAGTAAGCACAGCTGAACCTCGGAAGGCCTAGCTCTGCAGGGAAAGGGCGTCCGCCAAAGGAAAACTAAGAAACAGAAAAAACTTCATCACCAAGAAGCCGGACGTCCACTCAGACCAAATCTGAAAGTCGGCAATTACAAAGACGACAGGTGGATAAATCCACAAAAATGGGAAGAAACCAGTGCAAAAAGGCTGAGAACACCCAAAATCAGGAGGCCTCTCCTCCTACAGGGGATCGCAGCTCCTCATCAGCAAGAGAACAAGGCATGATGGAGAATGAGTGTGATGAACTGACAGAATCAGGCTTCAGAAAGTGGATAAGAAGAAACTTCTGTGAGCTAAAAGAACATGTACTAACCCAATTCAAACAAACTAAGAACCTTGAAAGAAGATTTAACAAAATGCTAACTAGAATGGATAACTTAGAGAGGAATATAAATGAATTGATGGAGCTGAAAAACACAACACGAGAACTTTGCGAAGCATGCACAAGTTTCAACAGGTGAATTGACCAAGCAGAAGAAAGGATATCAGAGGTCAAAGATCAACTCAATGAAATAAAATGAGAAGGCAAGATTAGAGAAAAAAGAGTAACAAGGAATAAACAAAGTCTCCAAGAAATATGGAACTATGTGAAAAGAATTAATCTATGTTTGATAGGTGTACCTGAATGTGACGAAGAGAATGCATCCAAGCTGGAAAATACTCTTCAGGATATTATCCAGGAAAACTTCCCCAACCTAGCAAGGCAGGCCAATATTCAAGTCCAGGAAATACAGAGAACACCACAAAGATATTCCTCAAGAAGAGCAACCCAAAGGCACATCATCGTCAGATTCACCAGGGTTGAAATGAAGGAGAAAATGCTAAGGGCAGCCAGAGAGAAAGGTCAGGTTACCCACAAAGGGAAGCCCATCAGACTCACAGCAGATCTCTCAGCAGAAACCCTACAAGCCAG